>JAPEBW010001095.1:0-31014 GCA_027405785.1 Ophiocordyceps robertsii | reverse complement strand
TAAGCCTAGGGATTAATCCCGCAAGGAATACGAGGTGGCGTAGCGACTTGGCACGGATTATGCATATAGTCTCCACACACACCTCTTCCTAATCTGCTCATATCTTGCTTATATGTGGGTGGAATAATGCAAGGAAATATGTATAGTATGTAGAATTGTATAGCGGATTTCATGTATATTTTAGCGTATTTATGTTATGTGTTATCCATGCTGTATTTGGCCTATAGGCTGCGGGAGAGTATATTTTACACCCTTATACTTTAAAATATAATACGGATTATACGAACATTTAGTTATAGTTTTAAGACAAACTAATATACTAATAACCTTTAAAAAGAGAATTAATAGTATACTAAATCTTAATTTAAACCGTTTTTATATAGCTTATTAAGATAATATTATTATATACTTTAATATACTAAAGTAATACTATAAAGAAGTCGATATAGTGCTAAGATTGTTAAAAAAATCTAGCTTATATATCTTACTTAAGAAATATAGCTTTTATATATAAGAAGTCGAATTCTTAAGGTATATAATAACTTTTCTTATATTAGGATAAACCTTTAAAAGATTTTTATAATTTAAAATTAGCTAATTCTTATAAACATTAAGGAAATCTTAAGCTTTATAGGATATATAAATTATTATAAAAGGTTTATATAGGACTTTTTTAAGATACTTTTACTTATTTTATTAAAGGTAAAAATATAAAAAGGACCCTTTTAAGTAAAACTTAAAAGTAAACGAAGCTTTTCGAAAAATAAAAAGATTACTTAAAGAATAACCTATATTAAATACCTATAATATAAAGAAGGTATTAAAGTTAGAAACGGATACTTTTAATTTTATATTAAGCGCGTAGTTTAGCTAGCGTAATAAAAACAACATTTTAAAACTTATAGCGTTTTAATTAAAGAAGCTAGTAAGTATAGAGATTTATTACCTTATTTATAATAAAGATTTCTTAGTAATTATACATATTTTTAAAGAATTTCAATACTATATCTTAAAAAATAAATATAAACTTAGGTTTTATATAGATTATAAGAATATTAGTTATTTTGCTATAACGTAGTAATTAAATATTAAGTAAATAAGATAGGGTAAATTTCCTTTTAAATTTATATTTAAGATTATTTATAAAAAGAGTTTTAAAAATAACTAAGCTAACGTAATTAGTAAATAAGTAGGCCTTAATAATAAAAAGAGCCTTATAAAGAGATCTTATTATTTTAAAAGAAAAATTATAATTTAAAGTTAAAGATATTATATATACTATTTAGTATATAAGGAGATCTTATTACTTTAAAATTACTTAAGAATTCTTCTAAGAACTTAAATAAAAAAAGATATAAAAATCTTAAGGAAGAAGGGAAAATAGCGTTTTATAAAAATAAGCTATTCCTTACTTTAAAGACTAAGAAAATAGTTATAACGGATTTTTATTTATATATTTTATATAAATATTAAGGTATTTTAAAAATATATAATAAGATTAAAAACTATTATAATACCTATAACGTCTAAAAGAACATCTAAGGAGTTATTAAGTTATATAAAATATATAAAAAATGTTAGGCTATATAATATAAGCTTTATAATAACTTAATTTCTTTAAAAGTTCCTTTAAGACCTTAAGACTTTATAGCTTTAAACTTTATTATAAAACTACTAAACTTTTAAAATCTTATAATTAACATAAAATAGAATTTTATCTTAATTATATTTAATTATCTTATAAAGTATATCTATTTTATTTTAACGTATAAAGCTATAAATATAGGAAAGTTATCTTATACTTTTATAAAATATGTTATAGTTAATAAAGGACGTTTAAGTTTTATTATTTCGGATAAATATTAAAGATTAATTTCGAATTTCTAGTAAGGCTTAATATAAGCTTAAAGTATAAAGTATAAATAATCTACTTTTTTTTACTTTGTTATAAATAGAATAATGAAACAATTAAATGAAATACTTAAGTAATACCTTAAAAGCTATTTAAGTTATTAGTAGGATAATTAGCTTTTTAAATTGCTTATAATATAATAATAATATAATACCTTTTATTTTAAACCTATTAAAAATACTTTAGTATTTACGAATTATAACTTTATACTTAAAGCTTATAGGTCTTTTTTACTTTAAAGTTTTATAGCCGAAAAGGGTAAATTAAACTTTAAGTAGTTAAAACGATTATACGGATTTATAAAATTAAAATTTGAATATATTGTTTAAAGAATATTATATTATTATAATATAAAGGAGTTTTAGAAACCTTTTTTATCTAAAGGCAATAAAGTATATCTTTTAACAAGGTTTTTTAAGATTAATAGATTTAATAAGTATTTAGATTATAAAAAGAAAAGACTTTTTAAAGTTATAAAGAAAATAGGAAAATTAACTATAAGTTAGAACCTTTAACTAATTTACTTATTTACCTTATTTTTTATATATATTTATTAAAGCCGACATAATAAAAGGTAAAGGTAATAGAAGAGCTAGACTTAAAAAAAGTTAAAAATAGTAAATATATAGTAAAGGCTATACTTACTAAGAAAATAAAAAACTAAGAATACTTTTATTTAGTAAAGTAAAAAGATTTTCTTAGTTTAGACAATACTTAAAAACTTATAAAGCACTTAAAAAACGCTTTAAGAAAGGTTAAGGATTTTAATTAATAAAACCCTTAAGTAAAAGTATTAGCTTCTTTAAGCAAGGATTTCTTAACTCTCTTTAGATAGCAAAAGTAAAAGGAAATTTAATAAGAAAAAAACTATTTAGTTAAGTCTATATAACTTAGTATATATTATTTTTAAAATAGAATTCTCTTTATTTTCCAAAGGATCCGCTAAGAATAAAGATTAGAAATTTCTTTTAAAAATTTATAAGGTTATTCTTTTTAAAGTAGGATTTCTTTAATTATTATAGTATATTTTTAAAAGATAAAAAGAACCTTAAAAATAAGAATATTTTTCTTTCTAGGTTTAAAAGGACTTTAAAAAGGGGAATATATAATAGAAACCTTATTTAATTAATAATCTTAAGTACTAAAGGTATTAATATTTAGTAAAGTAAATACCGCTAAATTTAAAAAAGTAACTAGTAAAGTAAATACTAAGAGTTATAAGTATATAACTATAAAAGTAAAAACTAGTAGTTAACAAAAGGAATAATATAGCTTAATAGTTAAAGATAGCTAGTATTAGCTATAAGTAGTATAAGTTTAATATACTTATAATCGGCTTAAGCTAACTTCCGCTAGTAATAAGATAAGTATTAAGTAAATCTACTAATACTTTATATAATTAACTAATACTTTATATAAAGCTAAGGTAGGAGGCCTTTTTTTAAAAGAGGATAAAATCTTATAAAAGGTTTTAAGATAAGGATATTTAGTTTTATAAGCTAGTTATAAAATATAAACTATATATTACTTATAATTTATAATAAAGAAAGCTCGAGCTATTTTTATAAAATAAAGAAGTAGTTTAGTAACGTTATAACTTATATAAGGTATATATTATAAGTTAAGTTATAATAGTATATAAAAGTATATAAAAAGGAAGCCTTTTAGTAGCTTTAAAAAAGTATAAAAGGAGTTTTTTTTTATATTTTTCTTTAACTCTTTTCGTTTCCTTTTTTTTTCTTTTTTAGCTAGTTTTAACCTAAGAAATCCGCATAATAAAATACCCTTACTTTATTTAGTTTAATAGTTTATACTAAGTCTTCTTCTCCTTTTTAATTAGAAATAATAAACTTAATAAATTAAGCGTTACTACTAATTTAAGCAAAAGATTAATATTTAAGCAATATAAAAATGTTTTACTAACTTTATATATATATATTTTAGCTATTTTTTACCTTTTTATTTACTTTTTTTACTTTTATTATTTTTCTTACTCGCAGCCACTTACTTACTTTATACCACGCTTATTTTACCTTTTTATTACTTAAAAGTAAGCATAGTAAGTATTAAACTAAATATATAAAAAATAAAGAAAATCGCATTAAGCATAAGAAAAATACTATTAATATTAAGACTATATAAAAAGAGACTAAAAATAAAGTAACTATAAAGTAAAAGTAATTTAAGTAAAGTATGATTATTTATAAGAAGACGTAGTAAGTATACTTAGTTATATAATAATAAAAACTAAAAGGTATATTACTAAGACTAAGAATGATAATAAAAATAGTTAAAGAGGAATAAAAAGAAATATATTGTTATAGAACCCTTAGTATTTCTTATATACTAAGTAGTAAGGCGTAATTTGTTTAATTTAAATTCACTAGCCGGAAAAAGAGGGAAAAACTTAGTGCGAACTATTAAACCGAATAAAGTAAGGGTATCTTATTATACGGATTTCTCGGGTTAAAACTAGCTAAAGAAAAAGAAAAAAGGAAAGGAAAGGAGTCGAGGGAAGGAGGAGGAAGGACCTCCTTTTATACTTTTCTAAGGCTACTAAAAGGCTTTTCTTTTATATACTTTTATATGCTTTTATATGCTAATCTATAACTTATACTTTATATAACTTATAAGGTTACTAAACTACTTTTTATACTAATAAAAATAGCTTATACTATCTTTATTACTAGTTAGAAGTAATATACGCTTTATTACTTATAACTAGCTTATAAGACTAAATATCCTTATCTTAAAACCTTTTATAAGATTTTATCCTTTTTTAAAAGGAGGCCTCTTACTATAGCTCTATATAAGGCATCGGTTGATTATATAAGGTATTAGTTAATCTATTTAATACTAATCCCGTTATTAGCTAAAGCTAGCTTAAGCCGAATATAAGCGTATTTAGCTTATACCGCTTATAGCCGATACTAGCCGTCTTTAACTATTAAGCTATATTATCTCTCCTTATAACTACTAATATTTACTTTAATAATTATAACTCGTAACTCGGAGTATTTACTTTATTAGTTACTCCTTTATATTTAGCGGTATCTACTTTACTAAATATTAGTACTTTTAGTACTTAGGATTACTAATAAAATAGGGTTTCCGTTATATATTCCCCTCTTTAAGGTCTTTTCAAACTTAGAAAGATAAACGTCCTTTTTTTATAAGTTCCTCTTAACCTTTAAGAAACTATCTATAATATTTAAAGAAATCCTACTTTAAAAAGAGTAACCTTAGGAATTCTTTAAAGAAAATCCTAATCTTTTATCTTTATAGATCTTTTCCTTAAGAAAAATCTTATTTAGATTTCCGTTGACTTTTATTATATAGGATAGTAAAGAAATCCTAGCTTAAAGAAGCTAATACTTCCTCTTAAGGGTTTTATTAATTAAAATCCTTAACCTTTCTTTAAGCATTTCTTAAGTGCTTTATAGGTTCTTAGGTATTATTTAATTTAAGATAGTCCTTTTACTTTACTAAATAAAAGTATTCTTAATTTTCTATTTTCTTAGCGAGTATAGTCTTTACTATATATTTGCTCTCCTTAAATTTTTTTATATCTAGCTCTCTTACTACCTTAGCTTCTTATAAAGTCGACTTTAATAAAGATATATTAGAAATAAGGTATATAAGTAAACTAATTAAAAGTTCTAACTTATAATTAACCTTTCTTATTTTCTTAATACTTTTAAAGGTCTTATCTTTTTATAATCTAAAGACTAATTAGGTTTATTAGTCTTAAGATTCCTTATTAGAAGATATACTTAATCGCCTTTAAATAAACAAGGTTCTAAAGACTATCTCCTATTATAATAATACAATATCTTCTTAGCAATATATTTTAATTCTGATTTTATAAATCCGTATAAGCTAATTAACTGCTCGGAGTTTAATATAGCTTTTTCGGCTATAACTTCTTTAAGTAAAAAAGACTTATAAGCTTTAAAGGTAAAGCTATAATTTGCGAATGCTAGAGTATTCTTAATAGGCTTAAAATAAAAGGTATTATACGCTAACTACGCTATAGGCAATTTAAAAAGCTAATTATTCTACTAATAATTTATATAGCTTTTAAGATATTGCTTAAGCGTTTAATTTAACCGTTTTATTATTCCGTCTATAGTAGGGTAAAAAGCAGTAGATAATTTATGCTTTATACTTAAGGCTTGCGTTAAACCTTACTAAAAATTCAAAATAAATTTCCAATCCTTATCTAAAATAATCGAACTTAAAAGTCCTCGATTAACTATAATATATCTTATAAAAGTATAAGACAACTTTTATACGTTTATAGCTTTATACGTTAGAATAAAATAGAGGTACTTCGTAAACGATTAATTATAACTAAATTATAATCGTATTCTATATTAATTATAAGATCTATAGACTTTAGTAGTTTTATAATAAAGTTTAAGGCTATAGAGTCTTAAGGTCTTAAAGGAACTTCTAAAAGAATTAAGTTACTATAAGGCTTATATCGTATAGCCTTGCTTTTATTATATACTTCGCATAACTTTATAACTCCTTAGATTTTCCTATAGAGGTTATAGATATTATAATAGTTTTTAATTATATTATACGTTTTTATAATACCTTAATATCTATATAAAAGATGCGAATAAAAATCCGTTATAACTATTTTCTTAGTCTTTAAAGTAAGGAATAGCTTATTCTTATAAAACGCTGTTTTTCCCTCTTACTTAGGATTCTTATATCTTTTCTTATCTAGGTTCTTTTAAGAATTCTTAAGTAATTTTAAAGTAGTAAGATCTCCTTATATGTAAAATAGTGTATATAACGTCTTTAACTTTAAATTACTATTATTATTTAGAAATAATAAGGTCTCTTTATTAAGCTCTTTTTTATCGTTAAGGTCTAGTTGTCGGCTAATTATATTAGCTTAGTTATTCTTTAAACCTTTCTTATAAATAATCTTATAGTTAAATTCCGAAAGGAATTCAGCCTATCTTATTTACTTAGGATTTAACTACTACGTCGTGGCAAAATAACTAATATTTTTATAATTCGTATAAACCTTACGTTTATATTAATTCCTTAAAATATAATGCCGAAATTCTTTAAAAGCGTGTATAATAGCTAGGAGTTTTTTATCGTAAATTAAGTAATAAATCTTTACCCTTACTAGCTTTTTTAAGTAAAACGCTATAGGTTTAAGAATATTGTTTTTATCGCGCTAGCTTAACTACGCGCTTAATATAAAGTTAAAAGCATCCGTCTTTAATTCTTACGGCTTTTCTATATTATAAGTATTTAATATAGGTTCTTTAATAAGTAATCCTTTAATATTTTTAAAAGCTTCGTCTGCTTTTAAGTTCTACTTAAAAGGGTCCGTTTTAGCTTTCTTTAATACTAATAATATCGGTATAATTATCTTAAAAAAGTCTAATATAAACTTCCTATAATAATTTACATATCCTATAAAGCTTTAGATTTCCTTAATATTTATAACAATTAGCTAATCGTAAATTATAAAAGTCTTTTAAGGGTCTATCCTTATATAAAAAGGAGTAATTATATACCTTAAGAATTTTACTTCTTATATATAAAAGCTATATTTCTCTAGTAAAATATATAAGCTAGCTTTTCTTAACGCTTTTAGCACTATATCGACTTCTTTATAGTGTTGCTTTAGTGTATCAAAGTATTAAATAATATTATCTAAATAAGCCGTATAAAATCGGTCTAAATAAGGATTTAATATACTATTAATTTTCTTTTAATAGGTTGCCGGTATATTAATTAATCTTAAAGGTATAACTAAAAATTCGTAAAGTCCGTATCGCGTTCCGAAGGCTATTTTAAATTCGTCTCCTTCTTTAATGCGTATTTAGCTATAAGTAGATTTAAGGTTAACCTTAGTATACTACTGCTAATTAGCTAATCTATCTCCTATTTCGCTTATAAAAGGTAATAGAGTCCGGTCCTTTATTATATTGTTATTTATCTCTTTAAAGTTAATATAAAGTCGAGTTTTCCCTTTATTTTTACTATTCTTCGGAGCAAATAGTATAGAAGCTTTATATTTTAATTTAAACTCTTTAATATAACCTTTTCGTAGGTTTTTATCGATATATTCTTTTAATAACTTTAGATACTTCTTATCCAAGTTATATATCTTATAAAATCTAGGCTTAAAGCCTTCTTTTAACTTAATTTCGTAATCTTAACTACCTTATAGTAATAGCTTATCTTCGGGTAGCGGCGTAAATATATCGAAATATCTCTTTAGTATATTTCTTAGTATTTTTAAATAACGATCCTTAAGGTGTTTTAAGTTAATAGTACATTTTAAACGCCTCGTATACTATATTCGCTATTAGGGGTATTTTTAGCTAATAGTACCTTCTAAATACTACGAGCTATTTTTATATATCCTATTCTTAATCTTTTTCTTATTCCGTTTCGTCTTAATTTTATCTTTTTACTTAAGATACTGCTGCTTAGTATTCTTTAAGGTATTTAATAGATTTTCTTCCGATTAATTATAAGTAGCTTTATAATTATCTCGTAAGCTTTTAGTTTCTTTATTAAGGTTTAGCATTTATTTTACTTGCATTATACTAGTCGTAGTTACTTTATCTTTAGTTATATTAGTTATCTTATCGTTTTTCGTTATAATATTTATTGCGATTTTTATATTTATATAAGAAGCTTTATTATCCTTATAGTTACTATTCCTTATATAGTATTTATTAGGTATTACTATATTTAAATTATTTAAAGGTTTCGTTTTAAGGTCGTCCTCTATTAAACAATAAAAAAGAATATTTAAGGTATTTTCTTTAAACCTTAAAAGGCCTTTATCCTAATTTATTATAGGATTATATTTCTATAAAAAAGGTAGGTTTAATATAATATTATAGCTAATAGCTAAGACGTTTAAGGAATCTTTAAAGTTATAAATCCCGATTAAATACTTAAGAGGATTAGTCTTTAGTATAATCTTGCTATTATTATACTTAAAGGGTAATCTTTTTATTAAAAGAAGTATATAAGGCTTATCTTTTCTTTTATAATGTAATTTTAAACGATTTACTATTAAAAGGAAATATAGCTACTTATCGCACCGCAATCTACTAATATATTAAAGCGATATCCTCTTAATTCTAATAAAAGAGTTATTTTTATACTTCGAGAATAATTATTTAATATAAGTAAGTTCTTTTTACTAAGAAATAGCCTTATTATTCTTAAGCTCGTTAGCCTTTTGCTTTATTTACCGACTTCTTAGTAAATCCTAATTCTTTTTACGGAACTAGTCTATTTAAGTTATTAAGCTTCTTAATAGCTTTAAAAACTAAATCCTTAATAATAGCACAATCTTTTATTATAGTATTATTAATAAAAACTCTTTTAGTACGAATTATCTTATTATATCGTTTAAGGTTATTATGCTTATTTTACTACGTTTCTAGCTAGTTCTTAAGCATATCTTTTAAGAATCTCTTTACTTTTAGAAGTATATTTAAATTATAATTCTTATTGCGAAGATTATAATTTATCTCGAAATACTTATTATATCGTTTAAACGTATCTTTAATAGCTAAATTAAGGAATTCTATATCTTCCTTAAGCTTATTAGCTAGCTTATTATTCTTTTTCTTAAGATCGTCTTTATCTTTAATTAAATTAGTAATATATATAAAAAGAGATACGTAGTTTTATTATAGCTTAATTATCTTATTCGTTAAAGCTAAGTTACCGTCCTTGAGGTTTTCGATAGTTGTTTTATTATACTACTTAAAAAGTAAAAGTTATTTAATTTTAACCCGGTTATCGGTGTTTTCTTATATAAGTTCCTTTTTATCGACTTCGATATCCTCTTTAAGGTTCTTTATAAAAACCTTAGTATTAGTAATAAGTTCCTTAGTCGTTATAGCGGGTTTATTAAAAGTCTTCCTTAGTTTAAGAAACTATCCGCTTCCTTACTTATCTAAAAAGTATATAAGGTAAGTATCTTTATAGTATTTAGTTTAAGATAACTACTTATACGACTTATTCTTAATAGTAATAACTATATTAAGATATTCTATAAAAGGAGTATAAGGCTTATTGCTATTTTCTTTCTTAAAAAAGGGCTCTTTATCTATTTTTTATAAGTCGAGGTTCTCCGGATTATAGCTGCTATTCTCTTTTATATTTAAAGGTATAATATTTATATTAAAATAAGGAGCGTTTTTATTATCTTTATAAATAGTTTATAAAGAAGTTTCTTACTTATAATTATCCTAAGTCTTAAAAGCATTCCTTTACTAGTCGTTTAAGCTTTTAGCTTTTAACTTTATCTTTTTATTAGGTTCTTTTTTATAAAGACCCTTTATAAGCAAACTAATCTTAAACGGACTAAAGGTTAGCATAATAAGCTTAATGTTAATTTCTTCGGTATCCTTAATCGAAGGTAGTAGTAAAGTATATCGCGGATTATAAGCTAAGAGGGCATTATTCTTATAAATAAGTATATTCCTTCCCTTAAAGAAATTCTTCTTTTTAATATAATCTCTTACGATATAGCCTTCCTTTATATAGTTAAAGCATTAAATAGCTTTCTTAGCGGGCTTTAGCGGGCTCGCTTTAAGGGTATTTAAGTTTATTACGTTACTTAAGTCGCGCTATCGTTTTTTATTAATTTTCTTTATAACCTTATTAAAAGTTAAATAGTGCTTCTTTTGCTACTAGCGTTTATACTACTTATAGTCTATCTAGACCGCTAGACTAATATAGTTTAATAGCGTCTCTAGCCTATTTAGGCAGTAGATTTTATCTTTAACTTCTTTTTTAAGACTTTCGTAGAAAGTTGCTATAAAGGCATCGTCTTCCTATTTTAGCTTAGATGTTATTTATCGGAATCGAGCTATATAACCCGATAAGAACGTTACTTGCTTAAGGCTTTTTAATTTATGCTTTGCTAATCGTTCCTTATCTATAATTCTAAACGTTTTTCTTTAAGCTTTTTCGAAGTTATTAAAATTCTTAAATATATTCTTCGTCTTAAAATTCCTATCTTTAGGACTATTATCTATATAGTCCTTAAGAATCGGTTCGAACTAAATTATTACTAAGCCTTATAAGCAACTAAATATAAATATAACCTTTACTACTTTTTAGTTTATCGTAATAAGATAAAACTAAAAATAAGCTTTAAGAGAGGTAATAAACTTTTATAGCTTAGTTAATTCTTTAGTATAAGGTTTAAGAGCCTTAATCTTTAAAAAAAACTACTATTTATTAAACATATAATAGGATAAGAAAGTTTTAAATACCTTAAACTAGCCTACGGCTAACTAGTTAGCTATAATATCGTAAAAGCAGATATTCTTCTTTTATTTATTATAATTAAATAGACGTAATTATAATAAATACCTTTTGCTTACTTAATAGCTTAAAGAACCTACTAAGTATATTAATACGAAGTATTTTTTATCGGAGCTAGAAAGTTCGTAAAGATTCTTATATACTAGTTTTATATTGCGGAACTCTTAGTATTTCTTATATACTAAGTAGTAAGGCGTAATTTATTTAATTTAAACTTACTAGCCGGAAAGAGAGAAGAAGACTTAGTGCTAACTACTAAAATAAATAAGGTAAGGGTATCTTATTATACGGATTTTTTAGGTTAAAACTAGTTAAAGAAGAAGAAAAAAGAAAAAGAAAGGAGTCGAGGGAAAAAGAAGGAAGGACCTCCTATTATACCTTTTTAAGGCTACTAAAAGGCTTTTCTTTTATATACTTTTATATACTTTTATATGCTAATCTATAACTTATACCTTATATAACTTATAGGGTTACTAAACTACTTCTTAAGCGAATAAAAATAGCTTACGCTATCTTTATTACTAGTTATAAGTAATATACGCTTTATTACTTATAACTAGCTTATAAGACTAGATATCCTTATCTTTAAACCTTTTATAAGATTTTATCTTCTTTTAAAAGGAGGCCTCTTACTATAGCTTTATATAAAGTATCGGTCGATTATATAAGGCATCGGTCGATCTATTTAATACTAATCCCGTTACTAGCTAAGCTAGCTTAAGCCGAATATAGGCGTATTTAGCCTATACCGCTTATAGCTAATACTAGCTATCTTTAACCGTTAAGCTATATCGTCTTTACTTATAACTACTAGTATTTACTTTAATAGTTATAACTTATAACTAGTAGTATTTACTTTACTAGTTATTCTTTTATATTTAGCGGTATCTACTTTACTAAATATTAGTACTTTTAGTACTTAGGATTACTAACGGAATAAGGTTTCTATTATATATATATTTTTACTATACTATGTTTTATTATTCTTATTTTTTTTAAATAAAGAGATCCTTGTTTTATTTTTTTATACTTAATATAGCTTATGCTTATATTTTAAATTATCCTTATTAAAAAGTTATTTATTTCGCCCGGCTAAAATAGTTATAGCTATTAGTATATACCTTATTAGCTATTTTTTTATATTTAGCAGTATATACTTTATAAAATATTAATACCTTTTAAGTACTTAAGACTACCTTAAAAATAGTGATTTTATAATAGTATTAGTTATTAATAAGCTTAGGTAATAATATTAATATATAATTAGTATTTTATAGTTTTTATATAATACTATTTATAATAACTTTAACTATGTTTATAGCTTTTACTTATAATAAGCTGTAATTATAAAACATTTTAAAAAATAGTTAATAGCTTTTATATTAATATACTATTTTAAGTTATTTAAGTACTAAGTAGTATATTTTATGTTTATAATAGCTTTATCTTAAATAAGCTTATTATTTTTTTATAACTATACTGCTTTAAAGGGAGCTATTTAACTCGCTGCTAATAATTATATTAAGTAAATTACTTATTTTATTTATAGCTTAAAACTCTTTTAAGAACTTAATAGCTTTATTAAAATATTAAAATTAATAGTCCGGCCTTTTATATATAACCTTTTAAGCTTTATATTATAGCCGCACTTTGAAAAAATATTCCCCTTAAAGTTATCAATCTTCCTATTAAGTTTACTTAAGCTACTACTTTTATTTAAGTTATTACCTCTTTAAAAGCCCTTTATACTGCTTTTACTATTATTACTATAGCCTTTATTTTAACTAAAAGAAATATTAAGCAAAGCTTTTAACTTTTTAGCTTTTACTTTTCTTATTAGCTATTTATATAGCTTATCCTTTAAAATATAATGCTTATATTACTTATTATAAGCTTAGTATTAAAGTCTTTAACATATCGGGTTATAAGGACTTAAGCTATAGCTTAAGCCTTATTATATAAGGACGGCCGGGTTTGTATATATAAGCACGGACCCGCTTTATATAAGCAGGCTCTTTATAGCTTATTATTATAATACTACGGACAGCACCTATATACTAGCCTTTACTTACTTTATAATAGTATAAGCTATTAATTATAGACTCGTTTAATAGTATAATAGTAAGAGCTCCGCTTTAAGTTAAGCGGAATAATGCCCTTATTTTAAAGTCGTTATAAAACGCCCTAAAGCGTTAAAAGGTACGTTACCTAGCTAAATAAATAACTTTCTCGCTATACTAAGGGGGCTAATTATAAAGCCAATTTTAATATTTATAGTATTTACCGCGCTAAGAATAACGCTTATAGTAACTATAGTATAAAAGCCGCTTTTATAGCTAACATAAGATAAGAAGCTAAAAAGCTTTTACTTTTTCTTAAGCTAGCTATAAGTAAAATACTATACTAATAAAAATTATAGCCTTAATAGCGGCCGGAGCGCCGTTTAGTACGTTTTTTTATATATGCTACTAAAGCTTTAAATATAAAGAATCGCGGGCTTTAAGGAAAAGGGGGGCTATAATAGCTCTTAAGACCTTTTAAACCTTTTTTAGCACCTTATTTACGCTTTTAGCAATATAAAAGAATAAGAAAAAGCTTATAATAAGCTATATACCTTTAAATAAAAGGATAAATAAGCTTTTAAGGAGTTCCTTCTTAAGTTTAAAAAGACCCTCTTTTAAGCAGCGAGTACTATAATATAAAAAGATAGCGTAAAGCTAATATAGCTATAAAAATTCTTTACCTTAGCGCTCTATAAGCTACTTATCTTAATTATTATAGTATCCACATATAGTAAGTAAATTAGCCGCCTTATAAAAGTAGCTAAAAGTTTTAAGTAAGCGCCTTACTTTTAAAAGTTATAAAAGCGCTATTATAAAAACATAGTGCGATAATACTACACTACGAAAAGGTCTCGCCCTGGCCTTAGTTAAAGGTCGGGATAGTAATTATCGTCTATATACTTATATTTTATATATTAATATATAAGTAGCCGGACTGCTTATCTCTTACATTTTATAATAATTACCGCCTTAAAAAGAAAGATAATAACGTCCTTATTATTTATAAGATAGGACCTCCTTAGTTTATTAAGCCGGTAGCTAAAAGCTACGCACGCTTATATTATTACGCGCGCTTAAGGGGAGCCTATTTTCTATATAGACTTATAAGTCTACTTTCTTACGCGGGAGTCGAACTGCTACACCTTATAGCATAAGAATAAGGGGACGGGGCGCGGACTAATTACCGCTAGTTAAGGCCGGTACTACGGACTAATTACCGCTAGTTAAGGCCGGTACTATAAACTAATTACCGCCGGTTAAGCTAGTATAATAAACTAATTACCGCACGTAAACGTATATAAGGGTTTAAAAATAGTAAAAAGCTTATCTATTCTTTAAGGTATAGCTAGCTACTTTATACTTAGTTCTTTAAGCTAATTTTAAGGATCTTTAACTATACTATCCTTTTATTTATTATTAGTATATAGATAAACCGTAGATATCCTTAAAAAATCGCTTAATAAACTAAGTATAAGCTTTGTTAAAAATACTATAAACTATAGTTAGGAAAATCCTTTAAACTTCTTATAATATCCTTTAAAAATCGCGGTAAAGTTTATCTTATATCTTTTAAGGTGCTTTTATAGTTAGAAATAAGTTAAACTATAGTTAGGATATCCTATAAAAATCCTTAGATATCCCTTAAAGATATTAGTAAAATCCGCTTAGTAGTTTTTATAGTATTTTCTATAGTTAAAAGCGTTGTAAACTATAGTTAAGTAAGCTCTTAAGCCTTTATAGTTATATCTTAAAAACCTTAGCGGGGTCTAACTAGTAAAGTTTATTATATCTTTTTAAGCAAGCCTTTATAGTGCGTACTTTAAGCGTTCTTATTATAATGTTTTATAAGGCTCCTTAAAAGTAAAGTAAGGAGTTTAAAAATAGCTATCTAAATTTTATAATAACTCCCTTAAGTAAGAAAAACAAACTAATATCCTAATTAGTTTAAAGTAAGAATAAAGTAAAAAGGGCGCTAAATAATAGCTTTATAATAGCGTCTTCGCGCTATAATAATAATACGCTATCTTTATCCTTTTCATAGTTTTTTTAGCTTATCTAGCCGATAATAGCTAAGTAGCTTAAGATATGTTAAAGGTTAGAGCAGCAGCGAAATTGTGGGGAAATCAGGAGATCGCGTAATGTTACGTGATAGAGGAGTCGATAATATGTAAGGTAGGATTTTGGCTAGAATTGATTGATAAAGAATTAAGTGCGTGAGTGCTTGTAGAATCTCTAGCTATCTAAAAGCGGGAGATTCGCCTTTTATAGATATATGTAAGGGAACGGAGTGACATATCCAGACCGGCCTTCGGGCGGTCTTAAAGCCCGAGGAATTTCAATTTTAAAGCATTTTACCCCGTGGCTAGATGTCCCTTCCTTATGCGGCAATTCGTGTTTAAAGTTAGTTAAGGTTGGTTTAGGTCTAGGCGGATCCTTGTTTTATCTAGCTACCCTAACCTCCTTAGTTCCGTACATAACGTTATAGATATCGTATAAGGACGTAAGGACCTGGAAAATAACGAGCTAGAGCTAGGCTACTTAATGCGGGTTTTTATATAATTTATACACCCCCCTATGCTTAGCTAATTAGGTAAGGATTTAATAGCTGATTTATTAAAGTAGTAAAATCACTCTCTTACAGCCTCCCTTAAAGAGTAGATTTATATACTCTTTACTGATTTTTTAGGGTAGTATATATATAAGGTAAAGTCCTTGGTTATATAGGAAAACCTCTCTTATACTTAGGATATATAAAAAACTTTTCTTTTTAGGAAAAAACATTATAAGGTATATACTTCTAGAAAAACCTTATAGAAGGAAAAATCTAAAGTTCTATTATCTAGGCGTAAAATAGGTAGCTTAGTCTTTAGGGGAAAAAAATAGTAATTTTAAAAACCTAGTTTTTTTAATCTTTATCTAAGAAACCTTTTTAAAGGGAAAAAACCTAGTAAGAGGAAAGGTATAGAAAGCAAAAGAATAACCTTTAACTACTTCTTTTATTTATAGGACTTCTTATACTAAGGATAATCCGGTCTTAAACTTATTAATTAAAGCAAGACTTAATTTCTTAGTAAAGATATTAGCTATATTATCTTCTAATTTAATATAAAAGACCCTAATTTCTTTGTT
This sequence comes from Ophiocordyceps robertsii, assembly GCA_027405785.1. Taxonomy (NCBI): domain Eukaryota; kingdom Fungi; phylum Ascomycota; class Sordariomycetes; order Hypocreales; family Ophiocordycipitaceae; genus Ophiocordyceps; species Ophiocordyceps robertsii. The sequence continues at coordinate 14,568 of JAPEBW010001095.1, read as the reverse complement.
TCTTATATTTATTCTTATATAGTAGTATGTAGCGCGTATATGTTTAGTACGCTTATAGAATTTAGGATTTTCTACTAGCTTAATAGCAGCAGTATTATTTATTAAAATAGGGGGAATACTATTTAAGATCTTAATAGATAAATCTCTAGTAATTACAGTAAAGAGACTATTTAAATATATAGCTTCTTTTGCAGCCTCCTTAAGGCCTATATATTCTGCCTCGCATATAGAGAGAGTAACTAATTTTTGCTTAGAATAAGCCTAACTTATAACGTTATTATATATATAAAAACAGTACCCCGAGACTAAGCAGGCGTCTGTTAAATCTAAGGCCTAACTAGCATTAGTATAACCTTTTATATATAAAAAGTCTAAAGGAATATTATACGTATATTTAATCCTAAGGCTAGGGTATTTATTTAGATATTTCTAAATTGTATTTAAAGCCTTTATATACGTATTGTCTAGCTTAGCAGCGAATCTCGCATAAGATATAACTAAATAAAGGATATCTAGCCTTGTAAATAAGGCTAAAAATAATAAAGATCTTATTTCTTTTTAAAATTATAATATTACCTCTTTTAAGAGTAATTCCTTAGCTTTTACTAGCTTAAAACCTACTATTATAAGCGTATTTAAAGTTCTTATAGCTTCTTTATTAAACTCCTTTATTTTATTTAAGGTATATTTTTCTTAGGATATATATAGCTCTTTTCTATCTTAGTTAATTTGTATATTTAGACCTAAGAAGTCTTTTATATCTCTTAGTATAGTAAAATCTAGGTATTTAGCTAATTCTTTAAATAGTCTTTCTTCTATTATAGTTTTCGAGGGCCCTACTATAAGAAAGTCATCTACGTGGATCGCTAGAGCAATTTTATAGCGTTTATTTATAAATACCCCCTCTTCTAGTAAAAGGGGGAAAAATCCGAGTTTACTTAGTATATCTTTTAAATAAGTATACCAGAGCTTTAGGCTTTGTTTAAGACCGTATAATGCTTTCTTTAGCTTTGCTCTTATTAGACCTTTGTTATATAGGTCTATGAATTTCGATAGATTTATTCCTTTCTTTCTATAATAAGACCTATTCTTAGAATAATAGTCTTTTAAGGCATATTGTTCGTAGCCTAGAGGAAGATTAATATATACTTCTGAATCTATATCGGCGTGAACGAAGGCATTTGTTATATCTATTTGCATAGCTTGATAATTATTTGAAACTGCTAGAATAAGAAGAATTCTAGTAGATTCGGGTCTAGCCGTAGTCGAGAAGGTCTCTAGGTAATCTAAGCCGTATATTTGCTTAAATCCCTAAATTACGAAACGGGCTTTATATTTAATAATTTGATTTTAACTATCCTTCTTAATAGTATAGACTTAACGGCCACCTAAAGCCTCCTTATCGCTAAGGAGATAGGCGAATTCCTAAGTATTATATTTAATTAGTTAGTTTATTTCCCTTAGCATAGTATTTTTCTAGCTAGCTAAATTAAGGCTATTTATTGCCTATTTATAGGTATTTAGCAAACCTTAATCCTTATCCTGTTTTAATATAGCTAGAATAGATTCTTTATAATCGCTATTTAAAAGCAGGCAAATATTAAGGTAATCTATATAGTTAGTATAGGACCCGTTAAGCTTCTTAGGTATTTCCACTACTATACGACTAGTAAGGCTAGGATCTTTATCTTTATTTTAAGAACCTTCTTCTATAGAGGTTAAGGGAATTTCTCTAGTAATTTCCTCTAAAGGGTCTTCCTCTATAGGGCTATAGGCTTCTAGCCTATCTTTATTCTTTAGAATTATATTAAAATCGAAGTCTTTAATAGGGCTAAAAGGGTTATCTATAAACCTATTTTCTAGTATAGTAATATCTTTAGAGACTATTAATTTTCTCTTAGAAAAATCCTAGACTTTATAGGCGTTTTCACTATAACCTATAATAACTCTCTTAAAGGCTCTAGCTTCGAGCTTATCTTTAAGGTCCTTATTTTTATAATAAACAAGGCTTTTAATAGTCTTTATTCTATTTAAGGTCTCGAAAGGTATTATTATATTATCCCTCTTTTTTATAGGACTTTTAAAACCTATTGCTAAATGTAGAGATCTATTATATAGGTAAGTAGCTATTAAAACAGCCTCACCCTATAGATATTTAGGCAGTCTTGCCGTATATATTAAAGAATGGACTTTTTTTAATATAGTGCGATTTATCCTCTTTATTTTGCCGGTAGATTCCGGCGTTCTAGGAGGGCTAAAATTAAATAAGATACCGTTTCTTTCACAGTGTGTTTTTATCTTATATATTAATTCCTTTGCATTATCTAAAAATACTTCTCTAATCCTAGTTTTATCCGGGTTATTTTCAACCCTATTTTTATATTCTAAGAACCTTTCTATAGCTTCCCCCCTACTTCGAAGGAGGTATAGGTCTAGAAATCGGGTTCCTATATTTAGGAAAGAGATATAATAGTGATATTTATTATAAGTAGGCGTTTTAATAGGCCTTTAAAGATCTAATACTATTTTTTTAAGGTAGGAATAGGTCTTATTCGAAGGTTGTTTATTTACCTTATTCGTAGCCTTTGCCTTTATGTAAATCTCGCAGTGTTTTATTTTACTCTCTTCTTCTAAAGGCATCTTTATATCTTTATTATACCTTTTTAATACTTCTAAAATAGCCTTATAATTTATATGCCTAAGGCGTAAATGCTAAGTATAAAAATCTATATCCTTTGCCTTTAAAGAGGTAATAAGGAGGGAATCTTTTTATAGTAAAGGTTTTAAAGGAATATAATAGAGCTTATTTCTAAGATATCCTTTAGTAAGAATCTGCGCCTTATTATTTAAAAGAAGGACCTTATTCTTGCCTATAAGGGCATAGGTATTCTTAAAATATAACTAGCTAATTATATTAACTTTAATTTTAGGTATATAAAAACAATCTCTAAGTATATATCTTACTTTAAGGTGTAGGAATTTAAATACTAAATCCCCTTTTCCTTTTACTAATATAAAGGAAGCTTTTCCTTAGCAGACTTTAGTCTTAATCTCTTTATAGTTTATAAGGTAGTTCTTATTTATTACTATATGCTTAGTAGCATTAGTATTATATATAAAATCAAGAGTCCTTTTATTATTACTAAATCTAGGAAATCCTCCTTCCTTTACCTTTAATACTAATTCTCGGATCCGAGGGAGTAAGGCTTCTAGAGGTCTTAAGAGATCATTTTTAGTTACTGCTATAGGGGAATCTATAAAGGTTAAAATTACCTTTAAAGGGTTATTCGAGGCTACCCCGGGGGTAAGGACTTAAGAGAGAGGAGAGGATAACCGAGAAAGGTTAATAAGATTTATATTAAGGTCTATTTCGGTTGAATTTAGAACCTTATCTCCCTCTTCGCTTAATTCTACTTTATTTACTCTTTTCTTTAATTTTTCCTTTTTAGAAGAAAAAGAAGAAGAAGAAGGCTTTTTCGTAGTAAGTTTCTTCTTAGTTACCCTATTCGAATCGTCTGTTTTCTTTCCTTTAAGCACTTAATAAGAAGGGGCTTTTTTAAGGTAAAGCCGGAAGCAATTAGCTACTAAGTAGCCTGGTTTTTTACATTCTTTATAGTAAGAATTCGAGGAATTCCCCTGCTTTTTCTAAGGCTTCTTTCGTAGTAAGAAAGCTTTTTTCGAAGAGTCTTTTATATCCTCTACTCTTTTAGCTTCGTCTAAAAGACTAGCTATAAGGGTCTCGAGAGAGAAGGCTATAGAATTATGCTTAAGGCTCTACGTAATGTTAGTTATATAGCTTCTAAATTCCCCGCTAAGGGAATTTAAAATCCATACTATAGGAACTACTTCTAGAATGTCTATTTCTCGAGATTTTAATTCCTCGTAGACCTCTTTTACCTTTTAAAGGTATTTCTCTAATTATAAGTCGGAAGGACTTAAGTTAAAAAGCTGTTTTATAAGCAAATAATTCGACGAGAAATCTAAGGGATTATATAGCTTTTATAGCTCTTCTTAAGCATCTTTAGCAGTAGTTACGTGGTTAATCTACATTAAGGGACCGTCTTTTAAGCGTAGGAAAATTAAGGTAAGAGCCTTTTCCGTCTTTATATAATTTGCTTCCTTTAAAGTAGCTATAAGCTTTTCTTTAATAAGAATTGCTCGTATTTTAATAGTCTATAAGGTATAATTTAAATTACCCTTTAACTTAGAAAACTCGTATTCTTTCTAGCCTGCTATTTTATATATCTTTAGTAAGATAGAATAGGTAGGTAAAGAAAAGTTAATCTTTAACCTAGGAAGGGTCGAAAGATAAAAAAAGTCGGTAAGGATTAGTAAAGGAAATTCTAAGCAAATTCCTAAGGATAGAAAAGGTCTTAGCGGAGAAGAGGGAATTTTAAGAGAATTTTATATAGATAAGGGGATTTCTAGAAAAGGAAAGAGATTAAAGGAGGTAATAGAGGTTAAGATATCTTTAGGTACGAATTCTAAGAGATTTAGTCGTTCAATTAACGTTAAATTTTAATAAAGGTTAGACGAGTAATTATAGAAAGGGGTCGTATCTTTCTCGGAATTTTCTAAAGCTAGTTAAAGGAGTGATTGATTTCCCGGCGTAGTGAGCTAAGCCGGGCTTATAACCTATTAAAGGTTAGAGCAGCAGCGAAATTATAAGGGAATTAGGAGATTACGTGATATCACGTGATAAAGGAGTCGATAGTATATAAGGTAGGATTTTAGCTAGAATTGATTGATGAAGAATTAAGTGCGTAAGTGCTTGTAGAATCTCTAGCTATCTAGTAGCGGGAGATTCGCCTTTTATAGATAAATATAAGGGAACGGAGTGATATATCCGGACCGGCCTTCGGGCGGTCTTAAAGCCCGAGGAATATTGATTTTAAAGCATTTTACCCCGTGGCTAGATATCCCTTTATTATGCGGCAATTCGTGTTTAAAGTTAGTTAAGGTTAGTGCGGATCTTTGTTTTATCTAGCCACCCTAACCTCCTTAGTTCCGTATATAACGTTATAGACATCGTATAAGGACGTAAGGACTTAGAATATAACGAGCCGAAGCTAGGCTATTTAATGCGGGTTTTTATATAATTTATACACCCCCCTATGCTTAGCTAATTAAGTAAGGATTAAATAGCTGATTTATTAAAGTAGTAAAATCACTCTCTTATATATTATATAAGGTTTAAAGATAAGAACGTATAGGTTAGTAGCATAAGCCGGCGCGGGTATAAGTAAAATAATTATAAGTATAAAGCAAGGTTTAATTTTAATAAGCCTTATATTAAGTATCTATATTAAAAGATACTATATATTCGATATATATAAAGTAAGGGGGGCGCCGTATAGTAATACCGCGTATTGCGTTCCGCTTACTAAGTAATAACGGCGGGCGCGAGGACTAACGTAAGGGCAGTGGCGTATAGTCGCTAAGTATATTAAGGGGCGCGGCGTAAAAAGACGCTTATAAGCCAGCGGGATATAAGATATAAAAGACTAAAGTAGATATATTAAGGCGCGGTATAGCGGAGCTATTATAAAAGTAGGCGCGCGTATAAAGAGATTAATAATTTAAAAAGAAAAAAAAAGAAAAGGAAGAGAAGGAGAAAAAAAGGGTATTTATACTTAAAGATAGTAAGTAGCGGGAAGGTAAGACGTGCTTTAAGCACTAATAAGGGCAATAAGCGGAGGGGGTATATTATACCGCTTTAGCGCTACTAAAAGCGATATAGCGGCGTAAATAAGCGAGCATAGAATATACTTAATACTATAGCGCGATATTATTTAAGGAGATATATTAATATATAATTATAAGTATAATAAAGACGACTATATTAATTAACGTTAAGCGCGAAGCGGTAAGCGGGGCAGCGATATTACGTACCTTAATATATAATAACTTAAAGGAGGGATAGTATTACGGGCTATATTATAATAAGAGCTATAGTTATATTATAGCGAATAACTTAAGGTTAGGCTAATATATAGCTAAAGTTATATAAGACTTTACTTAAACTTAGCCCGACCTTAACTTAAACTTAACTTAAGTATAGGTTACTTAAGCGACCCTTATAAAGTAAGAAGCTATATAGCTTAAGTAGAGATTTCCCTTTCCCTCCTTAGCTTTAAATAAATATTGTTTAGATATATACTACTAAACTAAGTATATATAGGCCCTTAATATATAAGAATTAAAAGGTCTTTTAGTTAGTAAGCTTAAAGTAAATAAAATTAATAAGGCTTTACCTTTTTATATTAAATTATATAGTATTATATATAATACGTGCTATATAAGTAGTAAGTTTAGTACTTAAGGGATTAATCGTTATATTAAGGACGGTATCTTAGTATTCCGGGCTTATTACTTTTTTTTAAACTTATAATAAGATTTTACTATATATCGTTATCTTATTATACGATATAAGATCGGTATTTACAATATCCGGTTAAAAGAGGGATTTATATATTAAAAAGGCGGGGGATTTAAAGGACGGGTTATTATCTTATAATGCTAGTTTTTTATTAGTAAAGGGGGTACGTTCTTAATATTATTAATAAGGTTAATCCTTTCTCTTAAGTTTAGCGCTATATAACTTAAAAAAGGACTTAACACGTTAAGTAGTTACTATTACTTTTACTACTTTTCGTCTTTTTACTCTTATTAATTTATAATTATCGCTAAGGGTTTAGTATAATTGCTAATTAGTATTAAATAAATAATCTTTAAGTAAATTTATATATATTAAGTAAACGAAGAACCTATTAATTATATTTTACGTTATCCCTCCTAAGAAAAAAGGAACAAACACTCTTATATATATATATATAAATAGCCCCTTATTATAGGTCCTTAAATAATAGAATACTTTATATATATTATTATTCCTCTATAAGTATTATAAGTCTTAGTATAATATAATACTCTATATATATTAGTGCTTCTTTATAGGTGTTGTAGGTCGTAGTATAATATAACACTTCGTGCGTGTTATTACTCTTTTAATAGCTAGCCTTATTATACGCTTTAAGGACCCTCTTTAAGCCCGCGTAGCTAAGGCGGCGGTATATTATTTTATAATTTATATATTGCTAAGTATATAGTAAAGCTATAAGGCTAAGAGTTATATATATACCCCTTAGCTTTATATCTAAAATTGTGATAATATATATCTTTTAAGCGATATTATAAACCTTAGTCTTAAAAGGTATATAAAATAGCCGTTCCTCGATATCGTTAAGTTTAATACCTTTCTCCTTAAGGCATTAATTACTAATAAGGTTAGCTAGTAATACCGGCGCGTAATTAACGTTTAATAACTTTAGCATAATATTACTAATAATAACTTTTATAGTGCTTATAGCTTTTACTTATAGCGGGCTACTATTTAACGATATTATTAAAAAGGGGTTAACGGCCTTTATATTAGTAAACTACTTTAAGTTATTAAAGTAGTAAGTCGTACATTTAAAGTTTATAATAGTTTTATCTTAAGTAAGCTTATATTTATTTATAACGTGTTTATTTATAACTACGCCGCTTAAAAAGTAGCCGTAAAATTCGCTACTAGCCGTTATAATAGCCGCGTTGCTTATTTTCTATTTGTTGCTAGTTGCGGCTTTAGCGTCTTAAAATACCTTTTAAAATTTAAAGGCTTTATTAAAATACTTAGTTTAGTAGTCCGGCTCTTTATATATTACCTTTCCTAGCTTAATATAGTAGCTATATTTTAAGATAATAGTCTCTTTAAAGGTATTATATTTCTTACTTAGTTTACTAAAGCTAGTATTCTTATTAAAGTTTTCCTTAAAGCTTTTAGTACCGCTTCCGCTATTATTACTAAGACCTTTATTCTTACTAAAAGCAGTATTAGCTAAAGCCTCTAACTTTTTAGCTTTAGCTACTCTTATAAGCTATTTATATATCTTATCCTTTAAGACGTAATTCCCGCGTTATTTATTATAAGCCTAGTTACTAAACTAGTTAAAGCAATGCTTTTAAATGCCCTTAAGGGCTATAATAATAAAGAGACGTTTTAAAAGACCTTTTTTTACTACAATAAGTTAATCTTAGTACTAATATAGCTTCTTTACAAACCTTTTTATACTAGTAAACTTCTTTTTATTTATAGTAATAAAATCTATAAAGGTAGTATAAAATATAACCTTAAGGACCTCTATAAAGGACTTCTTAATTAAGTTTATAGTCTTTCTTATAGTTATATAGGCTTTTTACCCGTTTTCTATAAAAGGATCCCTTATCTTAAGCATAATACTTATAATAATACTATACTTCGCTGCTTTATTATTCTTCTTTTATATCTTAAACTTAAGTATACCCGCTAAAAGTATTACCTTAATACTATTAAAGAAGCCCTTAAGGTCTTCTATACTAAAGGTAACTATAAGCTTTATTATCTATAAATTATAATTTTCCTAGCTTTTAAGCTTATCTATACTAGCTTTATGCCTTTATCTTAAAGCCGTAGATATTATTATATATTTAAGGTCGGAAAAGGTTATAAATCTACTAATAGCAACTATCTTACTATACTAAGCTATCGATATAGTAAATCTTTTACCGCTTATAATATAGATATAAAGTTAGCTAAATATAGCTATAAAGTTATATCCTTTTTAAGCGTATATATCTTATATAGCATACTTAATTAAAGCTATAAATTTATATTATTATTATATAAGTAGCGATAGCCTTAATTTTTTAAGCTGCCGCTACCTTTATCTTTAAGGGCTTATAAGTTAAAGGTTTAAAATATAATTAAGATAATTAACGTAATTAAGGTAATTAAGGTAAAGAGGTTAAAGTAGTAATTCGTAGCGCGCGAGGGCTATAACCTATAAAAAGAGGCAGCTTTAAAAGATAATAATAGTGTTTAACTAGCTAAGAAGGAATATATATATAAGGGGTGCCCTTATATATATATAGCTAACTTATATAAATAAGGGCTAGGGCTACGCTTAGGGCTCTTATAATAAAATAGGTGTGGGGCCCTAGCGTATATACTCCTTATATTTATAATAGTTATTTACCGCCGAGTTAAGGTCGGCTTATATTCTTTTACGGGAAAGGCCCTTACTATATAAACAAGCATTCTAAAAGTCTTAACTATGTAGCTGTGTACGCTAGTCTTAATCGGGCCGCTACTTGCTTATTTAAGAATAACCGATCCTAAATAGGACTAGCGTAAGAATTGTATAGTTTAGACTTTTAAAATGCTCCTCTATATAGATACTCTCGGGGATATCACTCCTTTATCTAACTACTGCTGCTTAATGTCCTTATTATCGGAACCCCTGCTCGTATTTAGTCCGAGCTACCCTATACATCACTCGATATACATCTTCGTAGACACGTACGGATACACGGGTGCACGTTAACGACAAGTCCGAAGAGGGCCCGTTAGTTTTATTATAGTTCCTCTCTCCCGCCCTCTTACTCCTGCCGGCCACTAACATCCTATTATCTCCTGCCGCCGCCTTTCCCTACCTTCCCAGTCAGAGGCGACACGCCACGCACTCCGGATAGAACGCACCTTGGGCTGGTAGAGTCGTGCGGGTGGTTGCGTTCAGGTCCCCCCTAGCTTGGCCCCGGGGTAGCATTCGCCGTCCCCCTCTCTCTGCTGCCACCAGTCTGTGACAACGACCAACGCTCAGAGCATCCCTTCGGACATGCAGAGGGAGGGGAAAGGCTGCCGAGTAGCACTGAGGCCACTTATCTATGCGCGCGCGCGCCCCGCCAACAGCTACCGCGTCTGTCACGGGGCTTTCTTCCCCTCACCCGAATTTTAGGCGAAGGGCTGTTAGGGGAAGACAGCTCGACGACAATATAGCCATAACGCTCTTGTCCCTTTAGTCTCTTGTCCCTTAGACGTTATTAAAGTACCTAGGTAGGTACTTAAGGTGATTAGTATAGAAAGAGGGAGCTTTAAAAGATAATAATAGTGTCTAGCTAGCTAAGAAGGAATGTATATACGAGGGGTGCCCTTATATATATATAGCTAACCCCTATAAATAAGGGCTAGGGCTACGTATAAAGCTCTTATAGTAAATTAGGTATAGGGCCTTAGCGTTTACACTTCTTATATTTATAATACCTCCCCTTAGCTATATATAGGGTATATATATATATAAAGCCTTATAATATAGCTTCTCCTTTATATATTACTTTAGCCTTAGTGTTTTTTAATTTAACTAATTATAACTAGCTATTCTGCTTATATAATGCCTTATCTATATACTTATTTATATATAAAGCCCTTTAAAGCTTTATTTAGCCGCCTTTTTTATTTTTAGCTACTAAACGAATTAGTTATATTTTTCTTTTAAGAGGCCCTTTATAAGGCTATCCGTAATTATCTTATTAGTCCGTACTTATACTAGCCGAAAGAAGCCCTTATTAGTGCGGTAGATAATCTATTTATAGCGGATATTAATATACTTAGTCTTAGCTAGGTTATTTTTATTTAGCACTATAAGCCTTATATTTTAGCTATTTATAAAGATTATAAATAGACTTAGCTATAGCTAGCCTAGCTTTATTAATAGCTAATATTGCTATATCGCCGCTATGCTTATAGGTATAAGGTTTATAAACTCCGCCTTTATTAATAAAGTCGCTATAATCGTCTGCCTCTTACTTTTTTAAAAGATAGGCTTATTGCTAAGAAATATAACGTAGCTAGCTATAAAGCAATAAGTACTTTAGTCGTTAATAAAAGAGGTATTTATATATACGCGGAGCTTAAGGTCCTTAATTAAGTATTTGCCCCTTATTACGACTTTATAATTTAAGGTGCCCTTAATATAACGCTATAGCGTCTTTATAATTGCTATATAGTTATATATTAAGTTATTATTAGCCTGAAAGAGCTTATTTACTATATATATAATACTTAACTAAGTGCTTATTTATAAGTAATTAAGGCTACTAGTCCGGTAAAGCTATTCCGTAGTATTTATTATAAGTTTTAAACTCTTTTAGTTATAAAGAACCTTAAGTCTTATTAGCTATAGCGCCTTTATAGCTTTAGTAACCTCTTAACTAAATTTCTTAAGGATCTTCTTAGTAAACCTCGTTTAGTATATAAAAATTGTTCTTACCGCCTTATCCCGTTTAAATTAAATACCTAGGAATTCTTAAGGCTTGCCGAGCTACTTAGTTTTATATAGCCCGGTAAAGATATTGGCCGTAGCTTTAATAGCTTTTTTAGTAGGTGCTGCTATAATAAAATTATTTATATAAACGATTATAAGTATATTACTTACTTTATAGCGGAGGATATACTTATCTATCTTAAGGCGCTTAAAGCTATATTTTTATAAGTCTATACTTACTTAGTCGTACTATTACTTAAGCGAGCTTTTATAACTATATAAAGCCTTATTAAGCTTATAGACCCGGCTTATACTATTTTTAAGCTTATAAAGATATATAACGAAAGCCTTTTCTTATACTTTTATATATATATAAGCGTAAATAACGTTAAATTACTCTTATTTTAAGTCCTTAACTTTAACAATTATTTTAAATAGCTTTAACGAGGCTTAGTGCGCTACCGCTATATAAAGTTCCTTTATAAGCTTATTTTTTCGAACTTAGTTACTTTAAACGACTTAATAAGCCTTTGTAAGAGGTTCTTTACCTTAAACTAGCTTTTTAAGATAGACCTATTTCCTATTAAAGACTTAAGCCCTTAATAGTCTATAAATAAAGTTTAAAGTATCTTTTTACTTTAATTTATTAATTTCCCGCCTTATCGCGGGTAATTAGCAAGTCTTATAATTATCCCTCTTAAAGGCCTGTTTTTAAGTTATCGGTAATCCCTTTATAGCGGCGATTATTATACTAAATATAAAGAGGATTAGCTATTTACTTAAGTTATTAAATTAGTCCCTCTCTTAGTAAACTACTTTAAGGGCTATTAATACGCCTAGCCTAAATAAGTCTTAGTATTAGTTTATTATAATAAGCCTTTTTATTAAAGCCCTTAATATAGTCCCTTAATACCTTCTTTTAACGGTTACTATTTAATTAGTTTACTAGTAAGTTAGCTAATTATTAAGTTAGTATACTTTATTAGCTTATAGTGCTTTAAGTAAGGAATCTATAAGTCTCTTATTATTAAGGTTTAGTATATAGGAAATTAAGCGTATTTTTAGCTATAAGGTCTTTAAGAAAGTCTTTAAGTAACCCGCACCTATAAAAGCCGTTCTTAAACTACTTAAAACCTTTATAGTCTCTTTTAAGTATACTTTTAGTCCTTAAACTAAGGTATTTAGTATTAAGATATTTATATTATTATTGCTTAGCTTTATTATTATTACTAGCGGGGAAGGGGTTTAATAAAAAGTCGGCAGCACTAGCTATAAAGCCTATCACTACTTAAAGGGTAATAGTAGCTTCGGAGCTTACTACTACCTCGGCTCGTTACTTTTAACTTAAGGGCTTCTTAGCTTACCCCCCTTAAATTTATCGTTCTTATTATAGTTAAGATTATCTTAATAGTTAAAAGTCTCGTAATAGCTTAAGCAATATAGTATTATATCCCTTATAGTATTAGCATTATCCTTATCCTTATTAAAAACTATAATATTATAGTCTTTTTTTTAAGGGGTAAGGTCTTTTTAATTACTTTATAGAAACGTATATCCTTAGCAATTATAATTTTCTTTTAGTTAAGGAGCTATACTTTATAAATATAACTATTAAGCCTTTTAAGACTTATAAGTCTGCCTTTTTACGCTTTAAGGTCTATTTTAGCCGTCTTAGCTAATATCTTTTACGGCTTAGTTATATATATAATATAACTTTAAGTCCGGATATATTTAATAAAGTATATATAAAGGACCTTAATCTCTTTAAGTAGGGCTTTTAGCGGCGCCTTCTTTAAAGCTATGCTATATATAGGTAAGAGGTTCGCTATATATATAGCTATTTCTATATACTAAGGCTAAAGGGATTCCGGTAGCCTTATCTTAATATATATTACCTTTATAGACTTTATAAGCATGCGGCCGTCTCTCTTTACCTTACCGTTTTACAAAGATATATAAGGTACGCTATAGTATAGTATAAAATAGTCCTCCCTTAATTAAGCCTTTATCTTCTTAACGTAGAATTCCGTAATATTATTAAAGGCTAGTACTTAAATAAAGGCGCCGGTAGCGCTATTCTTAACTTATATCTTTTAAGCCTTTATTATATCGAAGGCCCGATCTTATATAAGCGAAAATAGTACTTAGTAGAATCCGGTAAAAATATTAATATTATAAAGGCAATAATTAATACCTTTATAGTGTATAAAGTTATATTAAAAGAAGTCTTAATATATATATATAAGGAAGGCTTAAGCTACTATACTTAAGCTATAACTAATTATCGCGTCCGCCTTTTTTAAGTAGTAAGCCTTATAATAAAATCTCTTAGCCTTTTCTTTATTAATCTTAAGGTTAGCCTTATTATATGCTTTAAAGACCCTCTTTAAGCTTGCGTAGCTAAGGCGGCGGTATATTATCCTATATTTTATATATCGCTAAGTATATAGTAAGGCTATAAGGCTAAAAGTTATATATATGCCCCTTAGCTTATATCTAGGATTATTATAATACGTATCCTTTAAGCGATATTATAAACCTTAGTCTTAAAAGGTATATAAAATAGCTGTTCCTTAATATTATTTAGCTTAATACCTTTCTTTTTAAAGAACTAGTTACTAATAAAGTTAGCCGGTAATACCGGCCTGTAATTAATATTTAATAACTTTAGCATAACGTTACTAAAAATTACTGCTATGCCTTAAGGCGTAAGGATAAGGGGACATAGCGCGGACTAATTACCGCTAGTTAAGGCCGGTACTATAAACTAATTACTGTAAATTAAGGCCGGTATTATAAACTTATTACTACTAGTTAAGCCGGTATAATAAACTAATTACCGTTTATAAACGTATATAAGGGTTTAAAAATAATAAAAAGCTTATCTTCTCTTTAAAGCATAGCTAGCTACTTTATACTTAGTCTTTTAAGCTAATTTTAAAGGAATTCTAATTATATTATCTTACTATTAATTATTAATATATAGATAAACTATAAATATTTTAAAATGTATAGAAGGCTTATTTAAGCTATTTAGTAAAAGAGCAATTTATATAAAGAGAATTAGCTTATAAATAAAAGGTAGGAAGAAGTAACTAAGTAGTAAAGCTCTTATCTTATTATTTTAGTAGCTATTTAATAGCCTATCTATCATAAGGAGTGATTTAAAGTAAGTAAGGCAATAACAAATAGTTTAATAAATAATAACAAATAATAAATAGTCCTTATTAAAGGGGAGGTCTATAAAAGGTTTATATACTAAAAGGTAAAATAGCCTTTAGTTAATATATAGCTAAAAGTTAAGGGAAGCCTTAAGGAGGCTCGTGCTGCTGCTATAAAATTAAGGGAAGCTTTAAAGAGGCTAAAATTAAAGGAAGCCTTAAAGAGGCTCGTGCTATAGCTACTACTACTACTACTACTACTACTACTACTACTACTACTACTACTA
>JAPEBW010001094.1:0-31025 GCA_027405785.1 Ophiocordyceps robertsii | reverse complement strand
GTATTAAAGAAAGCTAAAACGGACCTTTTTAAGTAGAACTTAAAAGCAGACGAAGCTTTTAGAAAGATTAAAGGATTACTTATTAAAGAACCTATATTAAATACCTATAATATAGAGAAGCTATAAGAATTAAAAACGGATGCTTTTAATTTTGCATTAAGCGCGTAGCTAAGCTAGCGCGATAAGAACAATATTCTTAAACCGATAGCTTTTTACTTAAAGAAGCTAGTAAGTATAGAGATTTATTATCCTATTTACGATAAAGAATTCTTAGCTATTATACACGCTTTTAAAGAATTTCGGCATTATATTTTAGGAAATAAGTATAAACTTAAAGTTTATACGGATTATAAGAATATTAGTTATTTTGCTATAATATAGTAGTTAAACGCTAAGTAAATAAGATAGGCTAAATTCCTTTCGGAATTTAATTATAAGATTATTTATAAAAAAAGGTTTTAAGAATAACTAAGCTAATATAATTAGCTAACGACCGGACCTTAACGATAAAAAAGAGCCTTATAAAGAGACCTTATTATTCTTAAATAATAATAGTAATTTAAAGTTTAAGACGTTATATATACTATTTAATATATAAGGAGATCTTACTACTTTAAAATTACTTAAGAATTCTTATAAGAACCTAGATAAGAAAAGATATAAGAATCTTAAGTAAAAGGGAAAAATAGCGTTTTATAAAAATAAGCTATTTCTTACCTTAAAGACTAAGAAAATAGTTATAACGGATTTTTATTCGCACCCGTTATATAGACATTAAGGTATTATAAAAACCTATAATAGAATTAAAAACTATTATAATACCTACAAGCTCTATAAGAAAATCTAAGGAGTTATTAAGTTATATAACGTATATAATAAAAGCAAGGCTATATAATATAAGCCTTATAGTAACTTAATTCTTCTAAAAGTTCCTTTAAGACCTTAAGACTTTATAGCCTTAAACTTTATTACGAAACTACTAAAGTCTATAAATCTTATAACTAATATAGAATACGATTTTATTTTAGTTATAGTTAATCGTCTTACGAAGTACGGCTATTTTATTTTAATATATAAAGCTATAGACGTAGAAAAGTTATCTTATACTTTTATAAGATATATTATAGCTAATTAAGGACTTTTAAGTTTGAATATTTCGAATAGGGATCGGAAATTTATTTCGAACTTTTAGTAAGGTTTAACGCAAGCCTTAAGTATAAAGCATAAATTATCTACTGCTTTTTACCTTATTATAGACGGAATAATAAAACGATTAAATTAACCACTTAAGCAATACCTTAAAAGCTATATAAATTATTAGTAAGATAATTAGCTTTTTAAATTGCCTATAGCATAGTTAGCGTATAATACTTCTTATTTTAAGCCTATTAAGAATACTTTAGTATTCGCGAATTATAGCTTTATACTTAAAGCCTATAAGTCTTTTTTACTAAAAGAAGTTAAAGCCGAAAAAGCTATATTAAACTTTAAGTAGTTAATTAGCTTATACGGATTTATATAATTAAAATTAAAATATATTGCTAAGAAGATATCGTATTATTATAATAAGAGATAGTCTTTAAAACCTTTTTTATTTAAAGGCGATAAAGCATATCTTTTAACGAGGAATCCTAAGACTAATAAACTAAATAAGTCTTTAGATTATAAAAAAATAAGACCTTTTAAAATTATAGAGAAAATAAGGAAAGTTAATTATAAGTTAGAACTTCTAACTAGTCTACTTATATACTCTATTTTTTATATCTCTTTATTAAAGCCGACTTTATAGAATGCTAAGGTAGTAAAGGAGCTAGACTTAAAGAGAGTTAAAGAGAGCGAATATATAGTAAAGACTATACTCGCTAAGAAAATAAAAAATTAGGAATACTTTTATTTAGTAAAGTAAAAGGACTATCTTAGTTTAGATAATACTTAAGAACCTATAAAGCACTTAAGAAATGCTTTAAGAAAAGTTAAGGATTTTAATCGATAAAACCCTTAAGTAGAAGTATTAGCTTCTTTAAGCTAGGATTTCTTTACTATCTTAGATAGTAAAAGTTAAAGGAAATCTAAATAAGAATTTTCTTTAAAAAAGATCTATAAAGATAAAAGATTAGGATTTTCTTTAAAAGAACTCTTAAGGTTACTCTCTTTAAAGTAAGATTTCTTTAATTATTTAATTAGTTTCTTAAAGGTTATAAAGAACCTATAAGAAAGAGACGTTTATCTTTCTAGGTTTAAAAAGACCTTAAAGAGGGGAATATATAACGGAAACCTTATTCCGTTAATAATCTTAAGTACTAAAAGTATTAATATTTAGTAAAGTAAATACCGCTAAATATAAAGGAGTAACTAGTAAAGTAAATACCGCTAGTTACGAGTTATAACTATTAAAATAGATACTAGTAGTTATAAAGAGAGACGATATAGCTTAATAGTTAAAGATAGCTAGTATCGGCTATAAGCGGTATAGGTTAAACGCGCTTATATTTAGCTTAAGTTAGCTTTAGCTAGTAATAAGATTCGTATTATAAAGATCGACCGATGCTTTATATAATCGACTAATACCTTATATAAAGTTAAGGCGGGAGGCCTTACTTTAAAAGAGGATAAAATCTCGTAAAAGGTTTTAAGATAAGGATATTTAGTCTTATAAGCTAGTTATAAGTAATAAAACGTATATTACTTATAACTAGTAATAAAGATAGCGTAAGATATTTTTATTAGCTTAAGAAGTAGTTTAGTAACTTTATAAGTTATATAAAGTATAAGTTATAGCTTAATATATAAAAGCATATAAAAGCATATAAAAGCATATAAAAGTAGAACCTTTAAGTAGCCTTAAAAAAGTATAAAAAGAGGTCTTCGCTCCTCTTTCCCTTAACCCCTTTCTTTTCCTTCTTTCTTCTTCTTTAGCTAGTTTTAACTTAAGAAATCCGCATAAAAAGATACCCTTACCTTATTTAGTTTAGTAGTCTATACTAAGTCTTTTTCTTTATCCTTTTACGAACGTAAATTTAAATTAAATAAATTATATAAAACTACTTAGTATATTAAAAACGCTAAGGGTTCCGTAATATTAAAGCTTTTAAACCTTATACTAAAAAATTAGCTAAGCTATAAAAGTTTATTACTTCTCTTAAAGCTTATTTTTAGTTTTATCTTATTATAATAAATTAAGAAGTAATAAAGGTTATATTTATATTTAGTTGCTTATAAAGCTTAATAGTAATATAGTTCGATCCGATTTTTAAGGACTATATAAATAATAGTCTTAAAGATAGGAATTTTAAAACGAGGAATATTTTTAAGAATTTCGATAACTTCGAAGAAGCTCTATAAAAAACGTTCGGAATTATAAATAAGCAATAATTAGTAAAGCATAAATTAAAAAGCCTTAAATAGGTTATGTTTTTATTAGCTTATATAGCTCGATTCCGATAGATAACGTTTAAGCTAAAATAAAAAGATAATGCCCTTATAGCTACGTTTTATAAAGGACTAAAAAAAGAAGTTAAAGACGAAATTTACCGCTTAGATAGGCTAAAGACGCTATTTAACTATATTAGTCTAGCGGTCTAAATAGACGATAGGTAGTATAAACGCCGGCAATAAAGGAAATACTATTTAACTCCCGGCGGGGTTATTAAGAAAAATAATAAGAAGTAAAAACGCGACTTAAGTTATAACGCAATAGACCTAAATACCCTTAAAGCGAGCCCGCTAAAGCCCGCTAAAAAAGCTATTTAATGCTTTAATTATGTAAAAAAAGGCTATATTATAAAAGATTATATTAAGAAAAGGAATTCCTTTAAAGGAAGGAATATACTTATTTATAAGAATAATGCCTTCTTAGCTTATAATCCGCGATATACTTTACTACTACCTTTAACTAAAGATATTAAAGAAGTTAACGCAAAGCTTATTATACTAACCCTTAGTCCGTTTAAGACTAGTTCGCTTATAAAAGGTCTTTATAAAGAAGAACTTAAAGTTAAGATAAAAGCTAAGAGCTTAAATAACTAGTAAAGAAATGCTTTTAAGACTAAGGATAATTATTAGCATAGAACCTTTTTCTAATTTATTAACGAAGATAATAAAAACGATCCTTATTTTAATACGAACGTTATACCTTTAAATACGGAAGATAATAGCAGCTATAATTTTAAAGACCTTAAATTATAAGAAATAAATAAAGAGCCCTCTTTTAAAAGAGAAGATAGTAATAAGCCTTACGCTCCTTTTATAAAATATTTTAATATAGTAATTACTATTAAGAATAGGGTATATAAGTAGCTTTCTTAAACTAAATACTATAATAATAACTACTTTATATACTTTTTAAATAAGTAAGGAAGTAGCTAGTTTCCTAAACTAAAGAAGACTTATAATAAACCCGCTATAATAACTAAAAAACTTACTACTAATACTAAAGTTTTTATAAAAAACCTTAAGGAGGATATCGAAGCTAATAAAAAGGAACTTTTATAAGAAAATATTAATAACTAGATTAAAATCGAACAACTTTTACTCTTTAAGTAGTATAACGAAACGACTATTAAAAACCTTAAAGATAGTAACCTAGCTTTAACGAATAAAATAATTAAGCTAAAGGAAGATTACGTATCTCTTTTTATATATATTATTAATTTAATTAAAGATAAAGACGATCTTAAGAAAAAAAAACGACGAGCTAGTTAATAAGCTTAAGGAAGATATAGAATTCCTTAACCTAGCTATTAAAAATACGTTTAGACGATATAGTAAGTATTTCGAGACTAATTATAATTTTCGCAAAAAGAATTATAATTTAAAGATACTCTTATAAATAAAGAGATTCTTAAAAGATATGCTTAAAAATCAGCTAAAAGCTAGGTAAAAAGAGATTAATAACTAAAAACGATAAAGAGAAATTAATCGTAATAAAGGTATTAATATTATTAGTAAAGCAGTTAGAAACTATAAACCTAGTAGAAATCTAGTTTTTAAAGCTTATAAATAGCTTAGTTACTTAAATAAACTAGTTCCGTAAAAAGAATTAAGATTTACTAAGAAGTCGGTTAATAAGGTAAAAAACTAACGAGCTTAAGAATAATAAGGCTATTTCTTAGTAGATAGAACTTACTTATATTAAATAATTATTCTTAAAGTATAAAAATAACCCTTTTTTAAAATTAAGATAATATCGCCTTAACGTATTAGTAGATTACGGTACGATAAGTAGCTATATTTCCCTTATTATAGTAAATCATTTAAAATTACGTTATAGAAGAAAAGATAAGCCTTATATACTTCTTTTAATAAAAGAATTACCCTTTAAGTATAATAACGGCAAGATTATACTAAAGACTAATCCTCTTAAGTATACGATTAAGATTTATAACTTTAAAGATTCCTTTAATATTTTAGCTATTAGCTAAAATATTATATTAAGACTACCCTTTTTATAGAAATATAATCCTATAATAAATTAAGATAAAGGCCTTTTAAGGTTTAAAGACAATACCTTAAATATCCCGCTTTATAATTTAATAAAGAACGAATTTAAAACGAAACCCTTAAATAATTTAAATACGGCAATACCTAACGATAACTATATAAAGAATAGTAACGATAAGAATAATAAAGCTTCTTATATAAATATAAATATCGTAATAATAGATATCGTAACGGAAGACGATAAGACGACTAGTACGATTAAAGATAATACGACTATAACTAGTATAATATAAGCGAAAACAATGCCGAACCTTAATAAAGAAACTAAAAGCCCCGGAGATAATTATAAAGCTACTTATAATTTATTAAGAGAAAATCTATTAAATACCTTAAAGGATATTAAGCAGCAATACCTTAAGTAAAAAGATAAGATTAAGAAGAAACGGAATAAGAGAAAGATTAAAAATAAGATACATAAGATTAGCTTATAGTATTTAAAAGGTATAATTAATTTAGAGCACCTTAAAGAGCGAATATAATATATAAGACGTTTAAAAGGTACTATTAATTTAGAATACTTTAAGGATCGTTATTTAAAAATACCTAGAAATATGCTAAAGAGATATTTCGATATATTTACGCCGCTACCTAAAGATAAATTATTACTACGTAGTAGTTAAGATTACGAAATTAAGTTAAAAAAAAGCTTTAAGCCTAAATTCCGTAAGATATATAACTTAAATAAGAAGTATTTAAAGTTATTAAAAGAATATATTAACGAAAACCTATAAAAAGGTTATATTAAAGAGTCTAAATTAAAGTATAAAGCTCTTATATTATTTACTTTAAAGAATAGTAAAGATAAAGAAAAAACTTAACTTTCTATCGATTTTAAAGAGATAAATAACAATATAATAAAAGACTAAACTCCGTTACCTCTTATAAGCGAAATAAGAGATAGATTAAGTAATAAGCAGTAGTATACTAAGGTTAACCTTAAAGCTGCTTATAGCTAAATACGTATTAAAAAAGGGGACGAATTTAAAATAGCCTTTAAAACGCGATATAGACTTTACTAATTTTTAGTTATACCTTTAAGATTAACTAATATACCGGTAACCTTTTAAAAGAGAATTAATAATATATTAAATCCTTATTTAAACCGTTTTTATATAGCTTATTTAAATAATATTATTATTTACTTAAATACGCTAAAGTAATACTATAAAGAAGTCGATATAGTGCTAAAAGCATTAAAAAAAGCTAGCTTATATATCTTACCGGAGAAATATAGCTTTTATATATAAGAAGTAGAATTCTTAAGGCATATAGTTACTCCTTTTTATATAAGGATAGACTTAAAAAAGATTTCTATAATTAAAGATTAGCTAATTCTTATAAATATTAAGGAAATCTAAAGCTTTATAGGATATATAAAGTATTATAGGAAGTTTATATTAGACTTTTTTAAGATAATTATACTAATCTTATCGGTATTAAAGAAAGCTAAAACGGACCCTTTTAAGTAAAACTTAAAAGTAAATAAAGCTTTTAGAAAAATTAAAAGATTACTTATTAAAGAACCTATATTAAATACCTATAATATAGAGAAGCCGTTAAAATTAAAAACGGATACTTTTAATTTTATATTAAGCGCGTAGCTAAGCTAGCGCGATAAGAATAATATTCTTAAACTAATAACTTTCTATTTAAAGAAGCTAGTAAGTATAGAGATTTATTATCCTATTTACGATAAAGATTTCTAAGCTATTATATATACTTTTAAATAATTTCGGCATTATATTTTAAGAAATAAATTTAAACTTAAGGTTTATACTAATTATAAGAATATTAGTTATTTTGCTACGACGTAGTAGTTAAATACTAAGTAAATAAGATAGGCTAAATTCCTTTCGGAATTTAATTATAATATTAGTTATAAAAAAGGTTTTAAGAATAACTAAGCTAATATAATTAGCTAACGACTAGACCTTAATAATAAAAAAGAGCCTTATAAAGAGACCTTATTATTTCTTAATAATAATAGTAATTTAAAGTTAAAGACGTTATATATACTATTTAACGTATAAAGAGATCTTACTACTTTAAAATTACTTAAGAATTCTTATAAGAACTTAAATAAGAAAAGATATAAGAATCTTAAGTAAAAGAGAAAAATAGCGTTTTATAAGAATAAGCTATTCCTTACTTTAAAGACTAAGAAAATAGTTATAACGGATTTTTATTCGTACTTATTATACGGATATTAAAGTATTACGAAAACCTATAATAGAATTAAAAACTATTATAATACTTATAACCTCTATAAGAAAATCTAAGGAGTTATTAAGTTATACGAAGTATATAATAAAAGTAAGGCTATATAATATAAGCCTTATAATAACCTAATTTCTTTAAAAGTTCATTTAAGACCTTAAGACTTTATAGCCTTAGACTTTATTATAAAATTACTAAAGTCTATAGATCCTACGACTAGTATAAAATACGATTTTATTTTAGTTATAGTTAATCGTCTTACGAAGTACGGCTATTTTATTTTAACGTATAAAGCTATAAACGTAGAAAAGTTATCTTATACTTTTATAAGATATATTATAGCTAATTAAGGACTTTTAAGTTTGATTATTTCGGATAAGGATTAGAAATTTATTTTAAATTTCTAATAAGGCTTAACGCAAGCCTTAAGTATAAAGCATAAATTATCTACTGCTTTTTACTTTATTAAAAACGGAATAATAAAACGATTAAATTAAACGCTTTAGCAATACCTTAAAAGCTATATAAATTATTAGTAGGATAATTAGCTTTTTAAATTGCTTATAGTATAGTTAGCGTATAATACCTCTTATTTTAAGCTTATTAAAAATACTCCGGTATTCGCAAATTATAGCTTTATACCTTAAGCTTATAAGTCTTCTTTACCGAAAGAAGTTATAGCCGAAAAAGCTATATTAAACTCTAAGTAGTTAATAAGCTTATACGGATTTATAAAATCAGAATTAAAATATATTGCTAAGAAGATATTATATTATTACGATAAGAGATAGTCTTTAAAACCTTCTTTATTTAAAGGCGATAAAGTATATCTTTTAACGAGGAATCTTAAGACTAATAGACTTAATAAGTCTTTAGATTATAAGAAAATAAGACCTTTTAAAGTTATAAAGAAAATAAAAAAGGTTAATTATAAGTTAGAACTTTTAACTAGTTTACTTATATACCTTATTTTTTCTATATCTTTATTAAAGCCGACTTTATAAAATGCTAAGGTAGTAAGAGAGCTAGACTTAAAGAGAGTTAAAGATAGTAAATATATAGTAAAGGCTATACTTACTAAGAAAATAGAAAATTAAGAACACTTTTATTTAGTAAAGTAAAAAGACTATCTTAGTTTAGATAATACCTAAGAACTTATAAAGCACTTAAGAAATACTTTAAGAAAAGTTAAGAATTTTAATTAATAAAACCCTTAAAAGAAAGTGTTAGCTTCTTTAAGCTAGGATTTCTTTACTATCTTAAATAGTAAAAGTAAAAGGAAATCTAAATAAGATTCTTTTAAAGAAAGATCTATAAAGATAAAAGATTAGGATTTTCTTTAAAGAACTCTTAAGGTTACTCTCTTTAAAGTAAGATTTCTTTAATTATTTAAATAGTTTCTTAAAAGTTAAGAAGAACTTATAAGAAAAGGATGTTTATCTTTTTAAGTTTAAAAAAACCTTAAAGAGGGGAATATATAATAAAAACCCTATTCCGTTAATAATTCTAAGTACTAAAATGTACTAATATTTAGTAAAGTAAATACTACTAAATATAAAGGAGTAATTAGTAAAGTAAATACCGCTAATTATAAGTTATAATTATTAAAGTAGATACCGGTAGTTATAAGGAGAGACGATATAGTTTAATAGTTAAAGACGGCTAGTATTAGCTATAAGCGGTATAAGCTAAATATACTTATACTCGGCCTAGGCTAGCTTCGGCTAATAATAAGATTCGTATTAACTAATATCTTATATAAAGCTAAGGTAGGAGGCCTTCTTTTTATATAATCGACCAATGCCTTATATAAAGCTAAAGCGGGAGGCCTTACTTTAAAAGAGGATAGAATCTTATAAAAAGTTTTAAGATAAGGATATTTAGTCTTATAAGCTAGTTATAAGTAATAAAGCGTATATTACTTATAACTAGTAATAAAGATAGTATAAGTTATTTTTATTAGCTTAAGAAGTAGTTTAATAACCTTATAAGTTATATAAGGTATAAGTTATAGCTTAATATGTAAAAGCATATAAAAGTATATAAAAGTATATAAAAGAAGAACCTTTTAGTAGCCTTAAAAAGTATAAAAAGAGGTCTTCGCTCCTTTTTCCCTTAACTCCTTTCCTTTCTTTCTTTTTTCTTTTTTAGCTAGTTTTAACCTAAGAAATCTGTATAATAAGATACCCTTACTTTATTCGGTTTAGTAGTTTATACTAAGTCTTCTTTATTCCTTTTAGCAAGTAAATTTAAATTAGATAAATTATACGAAGCTACTTAGTATATAAAAAACGCTAAGGGTTTTATAATATTAAGCCTTTTAAGCATAGCCCCTTTATACTAAGTAAGCTTTTTACTCGCGCTATATTATAGTTAGTAAGTCTTTTTTAAGTTATATAACCTTATTTAAAAGGAGCTTTAAATATATTAAAGGCCTATATATACTTAGTTTAGTAGTATATAGCTAAATAATTATTTATTTAAAGCTAAAGAAAAAAAGGGGAAATCTTTATTTAAGCTATATAGCTTTATACTTTATTAAAGTCGCTTAAGTAGCCTATACTTAAGTTAAGTTTAAGTTAAACTTAAGCTAAGTTTAAGTAAAGTCTTATATAACTTTAGCTATATATTAGCCTAACTTTAAGTTATTCGCTATAGTATAACTATAGCTCTTTTTATAATATAGCTTATAATAATTGCTTATATAAATAAAGCGGATAACCTTATACTTTAAGATAAAAGCGGGGTAAATAAAGGCGGAGTTTAGATAAAACTTAACTTAAACTTAAGCTAAGATATACTTAAGGAATAAGTATAACTAGCCCGTATATTTAATAAGTAAGAGATATAAAAGCGGTAAATAGTAATATTATAAAAAATAAGGAGTATTATATAGTATTTTAAGTAATATAAAACGGTAACTAGTTGCTTACTTTAAAATAGCAATTAAAAGTTTAAGTAAGTAAGTATATAATTAATATATAGGGGCGCTTTTACTTTAAAGACTAGCTTTAAGTATTAAGTAAAGCTTAATACTTTAAGGAGGGGGAGGATAAAAAGCTAAATAAGTTTTAAGTATTAATCGCTTAGCGGATATATAACTTAATAGCGGTAAGATACTTAAGGTATAAGGGGATACTTATAATACTAGCTTTAAAGGTTTTTTAGCTAGGCTAGTTATTAATAATATGCCGGCTTATCGCAAACTATAAGCTATATAGTAAGGGGTATATTTAAAAGTAACTTTAAAAAAGGCTTCTTTAACTATTACTATCTTTTATATAGCTATTTATATACTTAATAATAGACTTTATAGTTAACTTACTGCTAATAAAGACTAAAGGCTTTTAAAACCTTTTAGTAATAACGGATAAGCTAATAAAAGCGATAACTTTAAAAGCAATATTAATAATAAAAGTAGTAGTATATATTACTAAGTTCTTATAATCTTACTTCCGCTTTTATAAAATACTAAAGTTTATTATCTTAAATTAAAAAAAAGCTAAATAAGGCAATTTTAAAAGAAATTTTATTAATAAACTAAGGTTTAAAAAAAACTAAGTTTAGCTTATTACTTATAAACTAATAAAGCGATAAAGCGCGTAAACTAAAAAGTATAAGTATACCTTTATATATACGTTTATTATAAATAAAACGACTAAGGGGTATAGCTACTTTACGCTTAAGCGGCGCTTAATAATAAAGTAGTATTAATAAGAAGTATAAGCCCTTTCTTCGCTATATATAAGTACGATATTAAGCCGATTTAAATCGTATAAGAAAAGGGACCGCTTATACTAAATATAAAGGGCGTATAGAGCTTTATATAAAAAATAAAGGAGGTCGCTAACTTCCTTTAAATAGTAATTGCCGCGTTATAAGTAAGATAAAAAGAGATAATAAACCGGTTGCGTGCGCTAATAAAAAGACTTTAAGTAAGCAATAAAGTATAGCTAAACATAAAAAGGTATACTATAAATAAGCCTTATTAAAAGCTTAACTAGCTATATTAAAGGTATATTAAAATAAAGGTAGTTAGCTTATATATAGTAAAACTTAATATACTAAGGAGGGTATATAAAAGACGATATATAAAGTTCTTTTATTATATAGCGGATAACCTTTTACTTAGCTAAATAATTAATAACTACTAGCTACCGCTAATAATTAAGGAAGATAATAAACTAAAGTATATTATAAAGAAGATTAAGTAAGCTTAGTAAAGATAGATTAAAAAAGGGAAATAGCGCTAAGTTTTAGTAAAGTAGTATAAGTATGCTAATTTAATATAGTAGCTAATTAGCGACTTTTAAGATATAATTGCTTTAAAAGAATTTAAAGGACGATATAATAATAGAATAAAAAATAATAAGGGTAACGTAAAAGGATAATAGTAAGCCGAGCTAAGAAGTAGGAGATAAAATAAAGAAAGTAATAAAGAAAAGGAGGAAAACCGAGAAAAATAAAAAGGAGTTTTAAGCTATACTTAGTAAATATTAAAACGATTTTAAACGATAATTATAAAAAGGATATACTATAAATACGTACTAAGTATAAATAATAATAAGATAAATAAGGGATATAATAAGATATAATAAGATATAAAGTTAATATAAATAGAATATATAAGAAACTACAACTTAATTAAAGCAAACTACTTACTACCTACTAATATTAATAAATTAACTTTAAACGTTAAGGTATATTTAAGCCTAGCGCGCTATAATAATAGTATAAGCTAACTCCGTATACTATAGTAATTATTAGTAATATTCTTTTAGCTAAAGTTTATTAAGGATTAAAAATATATATATAAGTTAGTATAGTAATTTATAAACGTCCTTTAAGATATATAGTCTTAAAGCGCGTTTATATCTGCGATCGTATTATTAGTATATTAATATCGTATTAGTATTATATTATATATAGTTTAAGAACAAGGATATATAAGTAAATAGCATAATCCGGCGCGGGCGTAAGTAAAATAATTATAAGTATAAAGCGAGGCTTAATTCTAATAAGCCTTATATTAAGTATTTATATTAAGAAACGCTATACGTTTAATATATATAAAGTAAGGGGGGCGTTATATAGTAATACTATATATTGCGCTCTGCTTACTAAGCGATAGTAGCGGGCGTAAAGACTAATATAAAGACGGTAGTATATAGTTATTAAGCGTGCTAAAGGGCGCTAAATAAGTAAATACTTATAATATAATAAGAGATAAGACGCGAGGGGTTATAGTAAATATATTAAGGCGCGGCGCGGCGAAGCTATTATAAAAAGGGGCGCGCGCGTAAGTAAATTAATAGTTAAAAAGAAAAAAAGAGAAAAGAAAAAAAAGGAGAAAAAAAAGGTATTTATACTTAAGGACTATAAGTAGCGGGAAGGTAAGATATACCTTAAGTACTAATATTAGCTATAAGTAAAGGAGATATATTATACCGCCTTAGCGCTACTAAAAATAACGTAGCGGCGCGGATAAGTAAGCGTATAATATATTTAACGCCTTAATATAATATTATTTATAAGGAGGCGTTAGTATATAATTATAAGTATAACGAGAATAACTATACTAATTTACGTTAAGCGCGGAGCGGGGGGCGGGGCGCTAATATTATATACTTTAATATATAATAGCTTAAAAAAGGGATAGTATTATAAGCTATACTATAAAAAAAGCTATAATTATACTATAGTAAATACCTTAAAGTTAGGCTAATATATAGCTAAAGTTATATAAAACTTTACTTATACTTAGCTTAAGTTTAACTAAAACTTAACTTAAGTATAGGCTACTTAAGCGACCTTTATAAAGTATAAAACTACGTAGCTTAAATAAAAATTTCCCCTTTCCCTCTTTAGCTTTAAATAAATAATTATTTAGCTACGTGCTATTAAACTAAGTATATATAGGCCCTTAATAATAATTTTAAGTACTAAAAGTACTAATATTTAATAAACTAAATATTATTAAATATAAAAGAGTAATTAGTAAAGTAAATACTATTAGTTATAAGTTATAACTATAAAAGTAGATATTAATAGTTATAAAAAGAGATAATATAGCTTAATAATTAAAGACAGCTAGTATTAGCTATAAGTAGTATAAGTTAAATACGCTTATATTTAGCTTAAGCTAGCTTTAGTTAATAATAGAATTAATATTTAATAGATTAACTATTAAAGTCTTTAACTTATAAGGTTATAAAGACTTAAGCTATAGCTTAAGCCTTATTATATAAGGAGGGCCGGGTCTATATATATAGCTACGGACCCGCCGTATATAAGCAGGCTCTTTATAGCTTATTATTATAATACTATAAACAGCACCTATATACTAGCCTTTACCTACTCCGTAATAGTATAAGCTATTAATTATAAACTCGTTTAATAGTATAATAGCGGGAGCTCCGCTTTAAGCGGAGCGGGACGATATTATTATAAAGTTATTGCGGAACGCTTTAAAGGCGTTAAAAGGTGCGTTAGCCAGCTAAAAAGATAACTTCCTCGCTATACTAAGGGGGCCGACTATAAAGCCTATTTTAACCCCTATAGCATTAGCCGCGCTAAGAACGGCGCCTACGATTACTATAGTATAGAAGCCGCTTATATAGCTAATATAAGACGGGAAGCCGGAGAGCTTTTACTTCTTTTTTAGCTAGCTATAAGCAAAATACTATACTAACGAGGAATATAGCCTTAATAGCGGCCGGAGCGCCGTTTAGTACGCGCTCTTATATACGCTACCGGAGCCTTAAATATAAAGGATCGCGGGCTTTTAAGAAAAAGGGGGCTATAATAGCTCTTAAGACCCTTAAGACTTTTTTTAGCACCTTATCTACGCGTTTAGCAATATATAAAAATAAGAAAAAGCGTAGGATAGGCTACGCACCCTTAAATAAAGGGATAGATAGTCCTTTAAGGAGTTCCTCCTTAAGTTTAAGGAAACCTTCTCTTAAGCGGCGGGTACTATAATATAAGAAGATAGCGCGAAGCTAATATAGCTATAGAACTTAATTACCTTAGCACTCCGCGAGCTGCTTATCCTTATTATTATGCTATTTATATACAGTAAGTATATTAGCCGCTTTACGAAAATAGCTTAAAGTTATAAATAAACGCCTCGCTTTTAAAAGTTATAAAAGCGTACTTTATATAGCGGGGATAAGGTTACCCCCCTTTTATAAGACGCGCTTACTATTAATATTAATAGCAATACCCTTATAACCGCGATAAGGACCGACCGCGCGAAACGCTTAAAGAAAGCGTCTATAACCTTAACCTCTTTTACGCTAGCGGGCTAGTCCTCTTAGCAGCGGGCGAAATAAGTCTTTAGCGACAAGATCTAAAAACGACGTGCTAACGGCCGATGCCTATACTATAAAGCGGGCTCTTACTTCGCTACGAAGTGCCTATATAAGCCGGCGAAGCGTCCTTTTATAAGAATCCGCTTTATAGCGGTTAATATACTACCTTAGCTCGCCTTAAACGATAAGGACCCCGCCCTTTATAAGGCGGAGGGAAAAGAATAGCTCCGGGGCAAAGATAGGCCCCGGAGCCGCAGTCGTTAATATAGGCAAGGTAGAAGCTAGTAGCCCGTATAAAAGAGGATCTTACTTTAATATAAGTTATACTTAATTAGTCCGAATCTCTTACCGCTTTTATAGATAAGGGATACTAATACTACGCTATAGTAAATAAGGCGTTTGTATATTAAATATAAGTGCTTATTAAGAGGATTACCCCGCGCTAAGTAAAGGGCGCTTTAAGCGTAATAAAGGGTATAGAGATTAAAGGCATTACTTAGCTAGCTATAAAAGTAGCCGGCTACTTAAAGCTTATCGTAGTATATATAATCCCGGAGCTTAAATTCCCTTTAATCTTAAGGAAGCCTTAGCTTATATATACGCAGTCCTTCTTAGTTTCGCACTAAAAAAAGCTATAGTTTAGCTTAGTAAAGATATAGCTACGCTATATTAACGGCGCCTTTAAGGAGACGGGGGCTATATTAAGGCTAGCTAATACTACTAAGGTGCTTGCCTTAGTCTTCGTAGGTATAGTTAAACGGCTTACACGCTAAAAGGGTAAGGCCGCTACTAACGCGGCGATTTACGCTATAAGCCTTATAGATATCGATAAGGCCTTAAAGACTAAGACGCTAAAATCGCTTATAAACTTATAAAGGGTAATCCCTTAGCGCTTTTACGACTTATTGCCGCTTTTTATAAAGCATAAGGCCGATAAGCTTAACTTTTATAAGCCGGGAGTTAACTATAAGATCCTTATCCGCATAGACAAGTAAGGAAGGGAGTTCCCCGCGCCCTTTAAGCCGCTATATAGTATATCCCGGGCTAAGTTGTTAGTACTTAAGAAAACCCTTTAAGACCTTTTAGATAAGGGGTTTATCCGGGCGAGTAGCTTTAAGGCAAGCGCCTTAGTGCTCTTTATTTAAAAACTAAGGGGCGGAATCCGCTTTTACTATAACTATTAAGCCCTTAACGTAATTACGCGGCCGGACTATTACCCGCTTTACTTAATCTTTAATACGCTCCGTAACTTATTAAAAGTAAAGTGGTTTACTAAGCTCGACGTTATATAAGCGTTTTATAAGGTGCGGATTACGAAGAGTAAAGAGTAAAAGACGGCCTTCCGCACCCGTTATAGCTTATTTAAGTAGCTAGTAACCCTTTTTAGTCTTACCGGGGCCCTAGCTACCTTTTAACGTTATATTAATAACGTCCTTTATAACTTCCTTAATAAGTTCGCCTTCGCTTATATTAATAATATTCTTATTTATAGTAGCGGCTTATATAAGAACTATATATAAAAAGTATAAAGGGTCTTAAACCGCCTTTACTTATACGGCTTATACCTTAATTCGGATAAGTGCGAGTTTAGGGTTAAGCGTATAAAGTACCTTAAGTTCGTAATCTATACCGGTATAAGCATTTAAGCGGACCTTATTAAGATATAGGCGATTTAGGACTAAGATGCCCCGATAACGCAAACTAGTATATAGAGCTTCTTAAGCTTCGCTAATTATTACTATATATTTATCTAAAGGTTTTTTAAAATCGTTATACCGTTAAATAAGATTATAAAGAAAAAAGTAGCCTTCCGTTAAGGACCTATATAAAAAAGTACGTTCCGTACGCTTAAGGACCTATTTTTATAGGCCCCGGTACTACTTTAATAGGATTTTAACCGCACTACTATAGTAAAAGCAGACTATAGCGGCTAGGCGCTTAAAGGCACGCTCTTATAAAAAGTAAAGGGGCGGAAGCAGCTTATAGCCTTTTACTTAAAGAAGCTAACTTTAGTAAAAAGAAACTACGCTATTTACAATAAAAAGATACTCGCTATTATTAGCTATCTTAAGTAATAGCAAGCGGAGCTCTATAGTTATAAGAGTTTTAAAGTCTTTATAAACTACCGGAACCTTAAGTATTTTATAACCCGCTAATACCTCTTTAAGCGGTAGGCTTATTAAGCTAAGTACCTATCCCGCTTTAACTTTTAGATTAAGTATAAGCTAGGTTAAGACTCCGCCGTCTTAAACGCGCTTTCTTAGCGGGATTAAGACCGCACTATAAACGCAGATATTAAAGCGCGGGATCTATAGCTTATTCTATAAGCGGCGTTACGCACGTATATTAAGGTCTCCTTTATTAAGGAACCTTTAACCCCCTTATTTAGTGCCTTTATTAAGGAGCCTTCGACCCCCTTATTTAATAAGGTAGACCCGTCCGCTACGTTAAAGGCGGGTATCCCGCCCTTCTTACTAACGCCTCCTTAAGCGCTAGGTTTAAGGGACTAAGTAGGCCTAGGCGCTTAAGTAGTAAGGATCTTTTAAGATAAGGGCCTTTAGCGTCTTTAAGATTAGCTAGCTTCTTAAGACCGTATATATAAGAGCGTGCGGCGCGCCGTAGAATCTAGCGCGCGTTCTTTAGATCCGAAGCTATAATTAAAGGTATAAGTAGCGGACTGCTATATCGACTTAAAGGGGCACCTCCGCTAAAGGGGTAGGTTATAGGTGCCGGGCGCCTCCTATATAATAAAAGCTAATAAGAGGAACGCCCCGCTAAAGGATAAGCTAAGGAATAAGCTTTAGGGGAAGCTAGTATAGCTAATCTACGACTTTAGTATTATTAGCTACCCCGGCCGATAAGGCACGGCGGTAAGGCTTATAAGGGACTTTTATTAGCCCCTTATATAGCACTATATACGCTGCTTCCTCTATAACTATAATATTTACGGCTATATAAAGATTTAGCGGGCGCTTTATAAAGGGCTCTTAAAGTAGCTACTAATCTTAAACCGGTTTTAAATATATATCTAAATAGATTTTATAATAGACCTTCCGCTTATATTAAGGGGGAATCGCTATATATAGGTTATTAAAGACCGCCTTAATAAAGAAGTAGTGCTTAAGCTAATACCCTTTATAAAAGCGGAGGTATATATAAAACGTTTCCTTTAATACTAAGCGCGGATATATAGCTAGCTTACTTTAATTACGAGCGATAAGGGCTTTAATTAAATAAGGCGCTTTTAGTAGCACCTTTATAAGCTACTTTAAGTTACTTAGCTACTTAGCTCCGCGTATTACCTTTAAACTAATAAGGGCTTAAAACGTATTAATTAAGAGGTATAGGCCTACTTATAGGCTATAGTAGCCCGGAACTAAGCAAACTAAGACCGTTAGCTCTTAGCCGCGTAGCTTACTTTAAATAGTAGGCCTTAAGCGTTTATCGGCATAACCCCTTTCTTTACGTTATATAGCTTTAAACCCCCCTCCTTAATACCTTAAGTAGCGGATATAGTAGCGGAAGAGCACTTAGCCGCCTCGCTAAAGGCTCGGGCTACTCGCTTCGTTTAAAAACTTAAGGAGACTACGGACTATTATTAATTAGCGATAGCGGCGGCCGCGTAAGATTAAAAGCAGCACGCTAATAAGTTTAAGTCTCCGGTAAAGAGTTTCGCACTAAGGGATAAAGTTTAGTTAGACCTTTATAACTACTAATCCGGCCGCTTAAAGAAGAAGCTTAACTAGCTATATATAAAGTTTATAGTTTAGAGAGTTATTAGCCTATAAGTCGTAAAGCTTAAAAAGTTACCTTTAAGGATATATAATAAGATTAACGTAGACTTATTACGCTAAGCGGCTTAAGACCCTTTACTTAATTAAGCGATTACGGACTTTTAGCCCCTTATAATCTTAATTAAAGGGGAAGAGGAATTCGCAATTAAGAAAGTAAGGGTAGCCTATTAAAAGAAAGTAAGTAAAAGCAAGCGGCGGGAGGTGCTTATTAAGTAGCGTAGCTACTTAAACTTAACTTAAGAGCCCGTATAGGAGCTTGCGGGCGCTAACGCTTTAAATAAGTTTAAAGCCCTTTATAGGCTAGTAAATAAAAATAATAAGCTTAGTAACTAATAGCTCCCCTTTAAGCGGAAACGGGAGGTAACCTTAGCTTTTTTATTACTTATAGCGTCTTATAAAGCGGAAGGGAAAAAGGAGTTATATTTAAGGCTACTTAGCTTAAGCGACTAAGGCCTACGCTACTTATCCTTATTTTCGGTCTCTTCCTTATCGTTATCTTTATCCTCCCCCTTCTCCTCCTCCCCCTCCTTTTTAAGGGCGGCGGCGGCGGCCTTTAAAGCGCGGAGACGGCCTTTTAGCCTAAATATTTAAGCGGCGGCGGCGGCGAAGGGGTTAAAAGGGGCGGCGGCGGCGGCGGGCACGATAAGGCCGGCGGCGGCGCTATTGCGGGTAGTATAGACGGCCGGGATAAGGGCAGCGGGGACGGATAAAGGCACCGCTAATAGCGCTATAAAGGTAGTATTCTTAACTAAGGATAGTTAGCGCTAGTCGCTATAGTAAGCATAGTAAGGAGGGAGGAAGAAAAGGAGGGGGGGACTTACTTAAGTATATAGCCTATCCGCTTAAGTTAGTATAAGTAATAGTAAGCGGCGGCGGTGGCTTTTAATTTTACCTTAACCGCCTTATTATTAAGGTCGGCCTTTTAAGCTATCTTAGCGGTTATAAGGACGGCCGGAGCCGCTTTATAAGCGCGGCCGGTATAGGTATAGGCGAAGTAGCTACTGCTAAAGCGACTTACTTACTTATAGTAAGCGTAGCCGCTTAATAAGTAGCGTATATAAGACTTATTATAGGCGGCGCCGGGTAATACTTACCGCTTATACTAAGTTACGGGTTAGTATAAAGATAGCGTACTTAAGGGAGCGGACTTATAGCGCTTAACTTAGCGGTCTTAAGGGTAGTAAAGGGGCTGCTAAGAGGCGGAGTCGCGGGGGCCGGCGACGGCATAGTTACCTATAAGGGTATTATAAGCATAAGTATAGCTAAGGAGGCGGCGGCGATACGGGCGGTAGTAGCGGTATAGGTATAGCCTTTAAGCTTAATATTGTTAAGGAGCTCCGATATAAGCACTAATAATATAGACGATATATTATTTTTATAAGGGTTAGCTTAAGAGCACTTACTTTATATATTAAAGGGCAATATTTATAGTATTATTATTGCTATTACTATTGCTGCTACTACTACTATTACTACTACTATTATAGTTATTACTAGTTTAAAAGGAGGAGGAAGGAAAGAAAGGTTAAAGGCGGAGGGACGGGGTATTTATACCCCTTAGTCCTCGACCTAAAAAGCGGAATACTTAGGCCGCTTAATACGCTACCGGGCTATTTAAAGCGGATAAGGTGCCCGCTTAATAAGCGGACGGGCCTCTTAATAAGTAGCCGCTTAATTAAAGGCGGCTAGTAGCGGCGGGTGGGGCTATTAAACCCGCTATTATACGGCCTTACTTATTATAATGCGGGTTTAGCGCTTACTAGGCCGCGGACTAAGTAGCGCTTTATAATAGCTAGTAGCCCCTTATAATACCTCCAAACTATATAGCGCGGTATAAGAAGCGGAGGCATTATGTTAAAGTTTTTAACTTATAGGGTTATAAGGACTTAAGCTATAGCTTAAGCCTTGTTATATAAAAAGGGCCGGGTCTATATATATAGCTATAGACCCGCCGTATATAAGCAAGCTTTTTATAGCTTATAATTATAACACTATAAACAGCACCTATATACTAGCCTTTACTTACTTTATAATATTAACTAATACTTTATATAATTAATTAATACTTTATATAAAGCTATAGTAAAAAGTATTCTTTTAAAAGAGAATATAATTTTATAAAAGGTTTTAAAATAAGGATATTTAGTTTTATAAGCTAGTTATAAGTAATAAAGCGTATATTACTTATAATTTATAATAAAAATAGTATAAGCTATTTCTATTAGCTTAAAAAATAGTTTAATAACCTTATAAGTTATATAAAGTATAAGTTATAGATTAATATATAAAAGTATATAAAAGTATATAAAAAGAAAGCTTTTTAATAGCCTTAAAAAAGTATAAAAAAAGGTCTTTCCTCCTTTTTCTTTTAACTTCTTTTCTTTCTTTCTTTTTTCTTTTTTAGCTAATTTTAACTTAAGAAATCCGTATAATAAGATACCTTTACCTTATTTAGTTTAATAATTAGTATTAAGTCTTCTTTTTCTTTTTAAGTTAGTAAATTTAAATTAAATAAATTATACGTTACTACTTATTATATAAGAATAATAAAAGTATAGTTATATTAAAACTAGCTTATAAGAATCTTTATAAACTTAATAGCTTTAATAAAAAATAATTAATAATTTTATACTTAATAAGTTCTTTAAGCTATTAACTAAAAGAAAGGTATTTATTATAATTATATTTATTTAATTATAATAATTAAAAAAAGAAAATTTACTTTTATAATACTATAACTAATTAATTAGCTATAAGCTAGTTTAAGGTATTTAAAGCTTTTTTATCCCCTTATAAGCTTTATAAATACTAGTTTTATTTTAAAGATTAAGGCTTTTAAATCTTATATTAAAAGATTAGCTAAGCTATAAAAGTTTATTACCTCTCTTAAAGCTTATTTTTAGTTTTATCTTATTATAATAAATTAAAAAGTAGTAAAGGTTATATTTACACTTAGTTATTTATAATTCTTAGTAGTAATATAGTTTAAACTAATTTTTAAAGACTATATAGATAATAGTCTTAAAGATAGGAATTTTAAGATAAAGAATATTTTTAAGAATTTTAATAACTTTAAAAAAGCTTTATAGAAAACGTTTAAAATTATAAATAAGTAACGATTAATAAAGTATAAATTAAAAAGCCTTAAGTAAGTTATATCTTTATTAGTTTATATAGTTTAATTTTAATAAATAAGTTTTAAGCTAAAATAAGAAGATAATACCTTTATAGCTATATTTTATAAAAAGCTTTAAGAAAAGGTTAAGGACGAAATTTACCGCTTAAATAAGCTAAAACGCTATTAACCTATATTAATCTAGCGGTCTGGATAAATAATAAGTAATATAAACGCTAATAGTAAAAGAAATACTATATAACTCTTAGTAAGGTTAAAAAGAAAAATAATAAAAAGCAATAGCACGACTTAAATAACGTAATAAACCTAAATACCTTTAAAGTAAGCCTGCTAAAGCCCGCTAAAAAGCTATTTAATGCTTTAACTATATATATAAAGCTATATTATAAGAGATTATATTAATAAAAAAAGAATCTTTAAAGGGAAGAAATATACTTATTTATAAGAATAATACCCTCTTAGCTTATAATCCGTAATATACTTTACTACTACCTTTAATTAAAGATATTAAAAAAATTAATATTAAGCTTATTATACTAACTTTTAGTCTGTTTAAGACTAATTTGCTTATAAAAGGTCTTTATAAAAAAACCTTAATAAAAAGATAAAAAAAGAAGCTAAAAGCTTAAACGATTAATAAAGAAATGCTTTTAAGATTAAAGATAATTATAAGTACGGAACTTCTTTATAAAATATTAATAAAGATAATAAAAACGCTCTTTATTTTAATATAAATATTATACCTTTTAATTTAAAAAAAGCTATAATCTTAAAGACTTTAAATTTAACAAAATAAATAAAAGCTTTTTTTTAAAAAAGAAAATAGTAATAAGCTTTACGTTTTTTTTATTAAATATCTTAATATAGTTATTATTATTAAAAATAAGGTATATAAATAGCTATTTTAAACTTAATACTATAAAGATAATTACTTTATATACTTTTTAGATAAGTAAAAAAGCAAATAGTTTTTAAACTAAAAAAAACTTTTAATAAACTTATTATAAGAATTAAAGAACTTATTATTAATATTAAAGTTTTTATAAAAAACCTTAAAAAGGATATTAAAGCTAATAAAGAGGAACTTATATAAGAAAATACTAATAACTAAATTAAAATTAAATAACTTTTACTTTTTAAGCAATATAATAAAACTATTAAAGGCTTATATATACTTAGTTTAGTAGTATATAGCTAAATAATTATTTATTTAAAGCTAAAGAGAGAAAAGGGAAATCTTTATTTAGCTATATAGCTTTATACTTTATAAAGGTCGCTTAAGTAGCCCGTACTTAAGTTAAGTTTAAGTTAAACTTAAGCTAAGTTTAGGTAAAGTCTTATATAACTTTAGCTATATATCGGCCTAACTTTAAGCCGTTCGCTATAGTATAACTATAGCTTTTCTTATAATATAGCCTATAATATTATCCCCTTTTTAAGCCGTCGCGCACTAAAGTATATAATATTAACGCCCTGCCCCCCCGCTCCGTACTTAGCGTTAATCGGTATAGTCGTCCTTATTATACTTATAATTATATACTAATGCCTCCCTTAAATAACGTTATATTAAGGCGTTAAATATATTTTACGCTTACTTATCCGCGCTGCTATATTATCTTTAATAGCGCTAAGGCGGTATAATATATCTCTTCCGCCTACTGCTAATATTAGTGCTTAAAGTATATCTTACTTTCCCGCCGCTTACGGTCTTTAAGTATAAATACCCTTCCTCTTTCCCTCTCCTTTTTTTCTTTCTTTTCTTTCTTTAATTACTAATTTACTTACGCGCGCGCCCCCTTTTATAATAGCTTCGCCGCGCCGCGCCTTAATATATTTACTATAACCCCTTAAGCCTTATCTCCTGCTTTATCGTAAGCGTTTACTTATTCGGCGCCTCTTAATATACTTAGCGACTATATACTACCGCCTTTATATTAATCTTCGCGCTTACTATTATCGCTTAGTAAGTAAAGCGCAATATATAGCACTACTATATAGCGCCTCCCTTACTTTATATATATTAAACGTATAGCGTCTTTTAATATAAATACTTAGTATAAGGCTTATTAAAATTAATCCTTACTTTATACTTATAATTATTTTACTTATACCCGCGCTAAATCGCGTTATTTACTTATATATCTCCGTTCTTAAACTATATATAATATAATACTAACGCGATATTAGTATATTAGCAATATAGTTATTACTATAAACGCGCTTTAAGATTATATATCTTAAAAGACGTTTAAGGATTGCTATACTAACTTATATATACGTTCTTTAATTCTTAATAAACGCTAGTTAAAGAGATATTATTAACGATTACTATAGTATATAAAGTTAGCTTATACTATTATTATAGCGCGCTAAGCTTAAATATACCTTAACGTTTAAGGTTAATTTATTAATATCGGCAGGTAGTAAGTAGTTTACTTTAATTAAGTTATAGTCTCTTATATATATTATTTATATTTACTTTATATCTTATTATATCTTATTATATCCTTAGTTTATCTTATTATTATCTATACTTAGTGCGCGTTTATAGCGTATCTTTCTTATACTTATTGTTTAAAATCGTTATAATATTTACTAAGCGTAGCCCGAAACTTCTTTTTATTTTTCTTAGTTTTCCTCCTTTTCTCCGCTACTTCCTTTATCTTATCTCTTACTCCTTAGCTTAGATTACTATTATCCTTCCGCCTTGCTTTTATTATTCTTTATTATATTACTATATTATCCTTTAAATTTCTTTAAAGCAATTATATCTTAAAAGTCGCTAATTAGCTACTATATTAAGTTAGTATATTTATATTACTTTACTAAAACTTAGCGCTATCTCCCCTTTTTAATCTATCTTTACTAAGCTTACTTAATCTTCTTTATAACGTACTTTAGTTTAATATCTTCCTTAATTATTAATAGTAGCTAGTAATTATTAACTACTTAGCTAAGTAAAGGGTTATCCGCTATATAGCGGAAGAACTTTATATATAGTCTTTTATATACCTTTTAAAGTATATTAAGTTTTACTATATATAAGCTAACTACCTTTATTATAATATACTTTTAGTATAGCTAGTTAAGCTTTTAGTAAGGCTTATTTATAGTATACTTTCTTATATTTAGCTATACCTTATCGCTTACTTAAAGTCTTTTTACCGGCGTATAAAATCGGTTTGCCGTCTCTTTTTATCTTGCTTATAACGCGGCGATCGCCGTTTAAAGGAAGTTAGTAACTTCCCTTATTCTTTATATAAGGCTTTATACGCTCTTTATATTTAGCGTAAGTAGTCCTTTCTCTTATATAATTTAAATTAGTTTAATATTATACCTATATATAGCAAAAAAAGGGCTTATACCTATTATTAATACTACTTAATTATTAAGCGCCGCTTAAGCGTAAAGTAGCTATACCCCTTAATCGTCTTACTTATAGTAAATATATATATAGAGGTATGCTTATACTTTTTAGTTTGCGCGCTTTATCGCTTTATCGGTTTATAAGTAGTAAGCTAAACTTAGTTTCCTTTAAACCTTAATCTATTAGCAAAACTTCTTTTAAAATTGCTTTATTTAGTTCGTCTTTTAATTTAAGATAATAGATTTTAGTATTTTATAAAAGCGGAAGTAGGATTATAAGAACTTAATAGCATATACTACTACTCTTATTATTAATATCGCTTTTAAAGTTATTGCTTTTATTAGCTAGTCCGTTATTATTTAAAGGTTTTAATAGCCCTTAATTCTTATTAGTAGTAAGTCTACTATAAAGTTTATTATTAAGTATATAAATAGCTATATAAAGGGCGGTAATAGTTAAAAAAGCCCTTTTTAGAGTTACTTTTAAATATACCCCTTACCGCACGGCTTATAGTTCGCGATAAGCTAGTATACCGTTAATAACTAACCCGGCTAAAAGAACTTTTAAGCTAGTATTATAAGCGTCCCCTTATATTTTAAGTATCTTACCGCTATTAAGTTATATATTCGCTAAGCGATAAATACTTAAAGCTTATCTAGCTCTTTATCCTCCCTCTCCTTAAAGTATTAAGCCTTACTTAGCACTTAAAGCTAGTTTTTAAAGCGAAGGCGCCCCTTTATATTAATTATATATTTACTTACTTAGACTTTTAATTGCTATTTTAAGGTAAGTAATTAGTTACTATTTCGCACTACTTAAAATACTACTTAATACTCTTTATCCTTTTGTAATATTGCTATTTACCGCTTTTATATCTCTTACTTATTAAATACGTAGGCTAGTCGTGCTTATTCCTTAAGTATATCTTAGCTTAAGTTTAAGTTAAGTTTTAGCTAAACTCCGCCTTTATTCGCCCTGCCTTTATCTTAAGGTATAAGGTTATTTACCTTACTTATATAAGCAATTAACCTTACGTTCTCTTCTTTTTTTTATATTATCGTAATAATACGCTCTTTTTATATTAATCGTTATAAAAAGTTTATATACTTACTATTAAGGGGGACTTAACGTCTTATTAATCGCACGCTATTTAAGATTATTTATACTATATATCTTATTTCTTTTTTATTAAATACCCCTTTTAGCTTATCTTAATCGCAGCGCGATAAAGTATTAAGTATTACCGCTAACCTCTTTAAGCGGTATTTTAATATAAAGTTATATAAAGTAAGCTTTATCGCTTATTTACTTTACTTTTTATTTAACTTCCTCTTTATTATAAAGTACTTTAAGTTCTTATAGTTTATTAGCACGATAAACGCTAATATATTATATAACTTTACCCCTTAAAAGTTTAAGTATTATATAATTATAAGCAACTCCTTATTATAGATAAAGTAATTATACTCCGCTATATTAAGTCGTTTTAAAAAAAAACCTACTAAGTATTATATTTTATTTAGTCTTACTTATATTAATATACCGCTTATTATATATTTAAAGTAGTCCGCTTTTAACTATATTTCCCTTTTAAGGTTATATAGTTATAGTACTAGCGTGTTATAAAATACCTTTTAGATAAACTTAAACGTGGCTTAGTGCTTATTAGTCTATAAGAATATCGCGTTCTTTTTATAAAGGCCGTTTAAGTATTATAAAGCTTTAATATAAAGTAAGATAAAGGTATAGCAGTAATTTATAAACTTAAAGAAGCTTTAAACGCCTTTTATATTTCTTAGCGCTTACTATATTTAAATAGCTTAGATTTTCTTTAAGTTATACTAAACCTTACCCCCGGCTTATATAATAAATCCTAAGTACTTTACTTTTTTTATTATAAAGTCGTATTTATATAGGTTTAGTATAAAGCCTACCTTTTATAACTTTTTAAGTACCTTTACTACCTTCTCTTAATAGTTATAAAGCGACCTTAATAAGTAAATTAAAACGTTATTTATATACGCTATAACGAACTTATAAAGGTAGTCTTTTAGTACTTAGTTAATAAAACGTAAAAAGGTAGCCGGCGTTCTTATAAGGCTAAATAAGTATACTTATTACTTAAATAGTTTAAACCTTCTTTAAAAGGCCGTCTTAAACTTATAGCCTTTTGCGATTTTAATTATATAAAACGCTACGATAATATTAAGTTTCGTAAACTAATATATCTTTATTAATATCCTTAGCGTTTTTATAATTAATAATAACGTATACTAATCCTTCTT
Organism: Ophiocordyceps robertsii; assembly: GCA_027405785.1. NCBI lineage: Eukaryota > Fungi > Ascomycota > Sordariomycetes > Hypocreales > Ophiocordycipitaceae > Ophiocordyceps > Ophiocordyceps robertsii. The sequence goes on along the minus strand of JAPEBW010001094.1, from coordinate 3,414 downwards.
TATAATTATATTTAAAGCTTAGTAGTTATAGTAAAAGCGTAAGCGGCTATTAGCTTTTTATATAAATAATACTAGCGCCGTAGCTAATAAACTACTTTAGCGGATAAGGTTTGCCTTTAGTAGCTCGTTTAAAGTCTTTTAAAGGATAAGGAGTTCTTCCTTTAATATATTATAAAGGGGCCTTTATAGTAGTAATAGCTCCTTACTATTTTTATTTAAAGTAAAATAGATCTTATAGTTTATACTTAGTCGAAATAAGGGTTACTTAAGTGCTTTTATAAGTGCGAAAAGGTCTAGATAAGCTTATAGTGCTTAAGCTACGATATAGTTTACTAAGTTAACTAACGTCTTTAGCTAAAAGGCCTTCTTTATATCTTTTATCGATACTACTTTTATATTAAGCGCTTATTATCGCCTTTAGTTATCTTTTTAAGCCCTTTTTTATCGGCACTCCGCTATAAAGATAAAGTCGCTTACTAGCTTCGCTTCTTAAATATTTACGATCTTCGCGGCTTCCTTTAATCTTTAAAGGCCGATTTAAATCCTTGCTTTTCTATACCGGATTTAGTCCCCCTTAGCGTTATAAACTACCTTATTCTTCTTTATCTACGGTCTCCTTAAGAACACGTTATAGCTTAACTCCGGTACTATATATACGAATATTTATTTTAAGTGCTTATTAATCTTTATCTTAAATGCTATAATCTCCTTTATTAAAAGCGTTAGTATATCCTTTTAAAAGAGCTATAGTAGCCTCCTTATCCTATCTACGAAGGGTATTTATAGCTTTATCGCTACCCCCTTACTTACTATAATATAGTAGTTATAACCTATATCTATAAGTATATTAAGCCCCTTTTTCTTATTAATACTAACCTTAAGTAATACTAAGTTTAGCGTAAGGTACTTTCTTTTTAACCTTTAAGCTATTTACTATTTCTCCTTTTCTTTTAGCGCTTAACTTTACGCTAAGGTTCTTCTTTTCTTAAATCGGAATTTACTTTAGTTACCTCCTTAATTATAGCTATAGCTACTTATAAGGTTCCTTTTTTTTTTTATAAAGGTAAGCGATATACCTTATTACCCTATAAGTAAAATACTTCTATATATCGGGCTAGCTTTATCCTCTTCTTAGCTAAGTTATAGCGTTAACTTTACTTATTAAAGTATTACCTTTTAAGTCTTTTTAGTCTTAAGTTACCCCCTTTATTACTTTCTTTTAGCTTTAAAATAGCTACTTAGTTTACTAAACCCTTTTTAGCTTTACTACGATTTATACTACTTAATTAGTATATACTAAGAAACTTAAAGTTAAGAGGTCGATTATTATAAGTGCCTCCTTAAAGTAAAGGCTTAAAGCGCCTTTTAAAAATATAATTTATATATTATATAGCTATAACCCCCCTCCCGCTTTAAAAAGCCTTTACTTAAACTTAAAGAAAAACGCCGCGAACGTTTAGCTCTCTCTTTATTTAATCGTATAAATAGCCGCCGCCGCCCGCGATTAAATATTAATATTAAGGTAAATCGAATTAAGGTACTTAAGGAATTCTTACTAATCGTAACCTTAATCCGCGCCGGTATTATAATAAGTCGCTATAGTTTGCTATAGCCTTATATTTAAGAAGTTATAAATTAAGTAAAAAACCTCCTTTAAGCTTAAGAAAAAGTCTTAGTTAATTTTATACTTTTCTTATATATATTATACTTAAGGCGTAAAGTAGCGCTACTAGCTATTAAATTTCTATAGTGCTAAAAGTAGCTTTTATTAGTTTTTCTTCCTTATTACTTTTTTTTTTATTATAGGCGTTACGGCCCCCGCTATTATATTATAAAGTAATATTAAACTACTAATTAGTAAGCCGGCCCCTCTTTATATATACGTCTTTACTATCTTTTTTAGCTTTTATATTAAGGCCTTAAACTAGCTTATTAGCTATTAAATCTACTACTAGCTTACTTAAACTTAGTAGCTTGTTTTAATAGCCTTTACTTATAGCGAGAGGATTGCTTATTTAACCCTTATTTAAATATCGGCCTCTTTTAGCCCTTTTTTTTAAGCCCTTTAAGTATAGCCCCTTTATACTAAGTAGGCTTCTTACTTACGCTATATTATAACTAATAAGTCTTTTTTTAAGTCGTATAACCCTATTTAAAAAGAGCTTAAAATATATTAAGGGCCTATATATACTTAATTTAATAGTATATAGCTAAATAATTATTTATTTAAAGCTAAAAAAGGAAAGGAGAAATCTTTATTTAGCTATATAGCTTTATACTTTATAAAGGTCGCTTAAGTAGCCTATACTTAAGTTAAGTTTAGGTTAAACTTAAGCTAAGTTCGGGTAAAGCCTTATATAACTTTAGCTATATATTAGCTTAACTTTAAGTCGTTTGCTATAGTATAACTATAGCTCTTTTTATAGTATAGCTTATAATAAAAACAATTATTAAGAACCTTTAAAATAGTAACTTAGCTTTAATAAATAAGATAATTAAGCTAAAAGAAGATTATCTATCTCTTTTTATATATATTACTAATTTTATTAAAAATAAAGACAATTTTAAAAAAAAGAATAATAAGCTAATTAATAAGCTTAAAAAAGATATAAAATTCCTTAATTAGCTATTAAAGATATATTTTAATAATATTATAAGTATTTATTATTAGTTATATAATTAAGAAGTAAATAGGTATAGAAAAGAGCAGGCTTATAGCTACGAGTAAGAGGATTATAAAGATGTAAAAAGTATGCGAAAAAGTAAAGAAATAGGTAAGATGTGTATATATAAGGTTAATAATCTATTTAAGGTAAAGGGGGGGCTAAGGCTTCCTTATATAGATAATTCCTAAGCTATAAGTAACTTAAGTAATTTAGAAAAGAGCCCCCTGTTTAGCGCAGTTATATATAGTAGGCTAATAGCTATTATTAGGTTAATATTGTATTTATAAGCCTAAGGATTAATCCCGTAAGGAATACGAGGTGGCGTAGCGACTTAGCTATTAGAGTCTTTAACTTATAGGGTTATAGGGACTTAGGCTGCAGCCTAAGCCTTGTTACGTAAGGAGGGCCGGGTCCGCATATATAGACACGGACCCGCCGCATATAGGCAGGCTCTTTATAGCTTGTTGTTATAATACTACGGACGGCACCTGTGCACCAGCCTCTGCCTACTCCGTGACAGTACAAGCTATTAATTATAGACTCGTTCGACGGTATAATAGCGGGAGCTCCGCCTTAAGCGGAGCGGGACGATGCTATTATAGAGTCGTTGCGGAACGCCTTAGAGGCGTTAAAGGGTGCGTCGGCCGGCTAGAGGGATAACTTCCTCGCCGCACTAGGGGGGCCGACTACAAAGCCTATTTTAACCCCCATAGCTTCAGCCGCGCTAGGAACGGCGCCCACGATCACC
>JAPEBW010001093.1:0-31048 GCA_027405785.1 Ophiocordyceps robertsii | reverse complement strand
CGGCGGTAATTAGTCCGTAGTACCGGCCCCGACCGGCGGTAATTAGTCCGTAGTACCGGCCTTAACCGGCGGTAATTAGTCCGCGCCCTATCCCCTTATCCTTACGCCGTAAGGCGTAGTAGTTCCTTATATATATATATTAAGACTTCTTTTAATATAAGCTTATAGGCTATAAGGGTATTAACTATTGCCTTTATAGTATTAATGTCTTTACCGGATTTTACTAAGCACTATTTTCGCTTATAAGGGATCGGGCCTTTAATATAATAAAGGCTTAAAAGTTATAGGTTAAGAATAGCGCTATTAGCGCCCTTGTTTAAGTACTAGCCTTTAATAACGCAACGGAATTCTACGTTAAGAAGATAAAGGCTTAGTTAAGGGAGGACTACTTTATACTATGCTATAGCGTACTTTATATATCTTAGCAAAACGGTAAAGTAAAGAGAGCCGGCCGCACGCTTATAAAGTCCGTAAAGGTAATATATATTAAGATAGGGCTGCCGGAATTCCTTTAGCCTTAGTACGTAGAAATAGCTATATATATAATAAACCTTCTACCTATACGCAGAACGGCTTTAAGGAAGGCGCCGCTAAAAGCCCTGCTTAAGGAGATTAAGGTTCTTTATATATACTTTATTAAACATATCTAGACTTAAGGTTATATTATATATATAACTAAGCCGTAAAAGATATTAGCTAAGACGGCTAAAATAGACCTTAAGGCGTAAAAAAGAAGACTTATAAGTCTTAAAAGGCTTTATAATTATATTTATAAGGTATCGCTCCTTAACTAAAAGAAAATTATAATTGCTAAGGACGTGCGCTTCTATAAAGTAATTAAGAAAACCTTACCCCTTAAGGAAAAAGACTACGATATTGCGGTCTTTAATAAGGATAAGGATAACGCCGACTTTATAAGGGATATAATACTATATCGCTTAAGCTATTATAAGACCCTCGACCGTTAAGATAACCTTAACTATAATAAGAACGATAAATTTAAAGGGGGTAGGCTTAGTAGCCCTTAAGATAAGGGTAACGAGCCGAGGTAGTAGCAAGCTTTAAAGCTACTGCCCTTTAAGTAGTAATAAGCTTTATAGCTATTACTACTAACCCCTTATTATACCCCTTCCCCGCTTATAATAATAATAAAGCTAAGCGATAATAATATAAATATCTTAATACTAAATGCCTTAGTTTAAAGGCTAAAGGTATACTTAAGAGAGACTATAAAGGTTTAAAGCAGCTTAAGAACGGCCCTTATAAGTTACTTAAGGACTTTTCCGGAGACCCCGTAGCTAAAAATACGCTTAATTCCCTACAAGCTAAATCCTAGTAGTAAGAGACTTATAGATTCCCCGCTTAAGGCACTATAAGCTAATAAGATATACCGACTTAATAATTAGCTAACTCGTAAATAAACTAGTTATATAGTAGCGGTTAAAAAAAGGCCTTAAAGGACTATATTAAGGGCTTTAACGACGGAGCTTACTATTATAGACTAATGCTAAGACCTATTTAAGCTAGGCGTATTAATAGCCCTTAAAGTAATCTATTAAGAGAGGGATTAATTTTATAACTTAAGTAACTAGCTAGTCCTCTTCGTATTTAATGCGATAATCGCCGCTATAAAGGGTTTGCTAATAACTTAAAAATAAGCCCTTAAGCGGGATAACTATAAGACCCGTTAGTTACCCGCGATAAGGTAAGAAATTAATAAATTAAAGTAAAAGGATGCTTAAAGCCTTATATATAAACTACTAAGGGCTTAAGTCTTTAATAGGAAATAAGTCTACCTTAAGAAGCTAGTTTAAGGTAAAAAACTGCTTATAAAGGCCTATTAAGTCGTTTAAATAAACTAAGACTTAAAAGATAGGCTTAAGGAGGAACTTTATATAGCAGTAGCGCACTAAGCCTCGTTAAAGCTATTTATAACGATCGTTATAGTTAAAGACTTAAAATAAGAATAAATTAACGTTATTTACGCCTATATATATATAAAAGTATAAAAAGAGGCTTTTATTATATAGCTTTATAAGCTTAAGGATAGCACGGGCCGGGTTTATAAGCTTAATAAGGCCTTATATAGTTATAAAAGCTTGCTTAAGTAGTAGTACGACTAAGTAAGCGTAGACTTAAGAGAATATAGCTTTAAGCGCCTTAAGACGGATAAGTATATCCTCTGCTATAAGGTAAGCGATATACTTACGATCGTCTATATAAATAATTTTATTATAGCGGCACTAACTAAGAAAGCTATTAAGGCCGCGGCCGATATCTTAACTAGGCTATATAGGACTAAGCAGCTTAGCGAGCCTTAGGAATTCCTAAGTATTTAATTTAAACGGGATAAGGTAGTAAGAACGATTCTTATATACTAAATAAAGTTTGCTAAGAAGATCCTTAAGAAATTCGGTTAAAAGGTTACCGGAGCTATAAAGGCGCTATAGCTAGCGAGACTTAAGGTTCCTTATAACTAAAAAAGTTAAGAACTTATAATAAATACTATAAAGTAGCTTCGTTAGACTAGCAGCCTTAATTACTTATTAATAAGCACTTAGCTAGATATTATCTATATAGCGAATAAGCCTTTTAAAGCTAGTAGCAACTTAATATATAACTATATAGTAATTATAAAGACGCTATAGCGTTATATTAAGGGCACCTTAAATTACGGGGTCGTAATAAGGGGGAAATACTTAATTAAGGACTTTAAGCTTTAGGTATATATAGATACCTCCTTTACTAACGATTAAAGCACTCGTTGCTTTATAGTAAGCTATATTATATTCCTTAGCAATAGGCCTATCTTTTAAAAAAGTAAGAGGTAAATAATTATAGCGACCTTATTAATAAAGGCGGAGTTTATAAACCTTATGCCCGTAAGCATAGTAGCGATATAGTAATATTAGCTATTAATAAAGCTAGGCTAGCTATAGCTAAGTCTATCTATAATCTTTATAAATAGCTAAAACGCGAGGCTTATAGTGCTAAATAAGAATAACCCGGCTAAGACTAAGTATATCGATATTTATTATAAATATATTATTTACTATACTAATAAGGGCTTCTTTTAACTAGTATAGGTGCGGACTAATAAGATAATCGCTAATAGCTTTATAAAAGGCCTCTTAAGAGAAAAACACAACTAATTCGTTTAGTAGCTAAGAATAAAAAAGGCGGCTAAATAAAGCTTTAAAGGGCTTTATATATAAAAAGGGCGTTATATAAGCGGAATAGCTAGTTATAATTAATTAAGATTAAAAAACATTAAGGTAAGTATAATATATAAAAGAGAGGGTATTATTATAAAGTAAGTAAAGGCTAGTATATAGGTACCGTCCGTAGTATTATAATAACAAGCTATAAAAAGCCTGCTTATATATAGCGGGTCCGTATTTATATATATAGACCCGGCCCTCTTTATATAATAAGGCTTAAGCTATAGCCTTAGTCCTTATAACTTTATAAGTTAAAGACTTTAATATAATGCCTTTACTCCTTATACTACGCTATATAGTTTAGAGCTATTATAAGGGGCTACTAGCTATTATAAAGCGCTACTTAGTCCGCGGCCCGGCAGGCGCTAAACTTATATTATAGTAAGTAAGGCCGTATAATAGTAAGTTTAATAGCCTTACTCGCCGCCGCCAGCCGCCCTTAATCGGGCGGCTCCTTATTAAAAGGCCCGTCTGCTTATTAAGCGGGCACCTTATCCGCCTTAAATAGCCCGGCGGCGTATTAAGCGGCCTAGGTATTCCGCGCCTTAAGTTAAGGACTAAGGGGTATAAATACCCCGTCCCTCCGCCTTTAACCCTCCTTTCGTTCCTCCTCCTTTTAGACTAGCAATAACTATAGTAGTAGTAGTAATAGTAGTAGCAGCAGTAATAGTAATAGCAATAATAATACTATAAGTATCGCCTTCCGGTATATAAAGTAAATACCCTTAAGCTAACCCTTATAAAAATAATATATTATCTATATCGTTAGTGCTTATATTAAAGCTTTTTAATAATATTAAGCTTAAGCGCCGTACTTATACTACTACCGCTACTTATATCGCCGCCACCTCCTTAGCTATACTTACGCTTATAATACCCTTATAAGTTACTATGCTATCGCCGGCCCTTATAACTTTACCTTTTAGCAGCCTTCTTACTACCTTTAAGACCGCTAAGTTAAGCGCTATAAGTCCGCTCCTTTAAGTGCGCTATCCTTATACTAACCTATAACTTAATATAAGCGGTAAGTATTACTTAACGCCGCCCGTAATAAGTCTTATATACGCTACTTATCGGGCGGCTACGCTTACTATAAGTAAGTAAGTCGCCTTAATAGTAGCTACTTTGCTTATACTTATACCGGCCGCGCTTATAAAGCGGCTCCGGCCGTCTTTACTACTACTAAGATAGCTTAAAAAGCTAACTTTAGTAGTAAAGTAGTTAAGGCGTAATTAAAAGCCGCCGCCGCCGCTTACTATTACTTATACTTACTTAAGCGGATAAGCTATATACTTAAGTAAGTCCCCCCCTTCTTTTTTTCCTCCTTCCTTACTACGCTTATTATAGCGACTAGCGCTAACTATCCTTAGTTAAAAATACCGCCTTCGTAGCGCTATTAGCGGTGCCTTTATCTATCTCCGCTGCCCCTATCTTAGCTATCCGCACTACTTATAGTAGCGCTGCCGCCGGCCTTATTATACCCGCCGCCGCCGCCGCCCCTTTTAACCCCTTTGCCGCCGCCGCCGCTTAGATATCCGGGCTAAAAGGCCGTCTTTACGCTTTAAAGGCCGCCGCCGCCGCCTTTAAGGAGGAGGGGAAGGAGGAGGAGGGGGAGGAGGAGGAGGGGGAAAAGGAGGAGGGGGAGGATAAAGATAATAATAAAGAAGAGACTAAAGATAAGGATAAATAGCGTAGGCCTTAGTCGCTTAAGCTAAGCGGCTTTAAATATAACTCCTTTTCCCCTTCCGCTTTATAAGATACTATAAGTAATAAAAAGGCTAAGGTTACTTTTTATTTTCGCTTAAAGGGGAGCTATTAGTTATTAAGCTTATCGTTTTTATTTACCGGCTTATAAAGGGCTTCGAACTTATTTAAAGTATTAGCGGCCGCGAGCTTTTATACGGGCTCTTAAGTTAAGTTTAAGTAGCTATACTACTTAATAAGCACCTTCTGCCGCTTGCCCTTACTTACTTTCTTTTAACGGGCTACCCTTACCTTCTTAATTATAAATTCCTCTTCCTCCTTAACTAAGATTATAAAAGGCTAAGGGTCTGTAACCGCTTAACTAAGTAAAGGGTCTTAAGTCGCCTAGTATAATAAGTTTATATTAATCTTATTATATATCCTTAAAAGCAACCCTTTAAGCTCTATAACCTATAAGCTAATAACTCTCCGCACTATAAATTTTATATATAGCTAGTTAAGCTTCTTTTTTAAGCGGCCGGATTAATAATTATAAAGGTCTAACTAAACTTTATCCCTTAATATAAAAGTCTTTACTAAAGACTTAAACTTATTAGTATGCCGCTCTTAATCTTATACGGCCGCCGCTATTACTAATTAGTAATAGTTTATAGTCTCCTTAAGTTTTTAAATAAAGTAAGTAGCTTAAGCTTTTAGCGACGCGGCTAAGTGCTCTTCCGCTACTATATCCGCTACTTAAGGTATTAAGGAGGGGGGTTTAAAGCCGTATAATATAAAGAAAGGGGTTATACTAATAGACGCTTAAAGCTTACTATTTAAGGCAAGCTACGCAGCTAAGAGCTAATAGTCTTAGTTTACTTAGTTCCGGGCTACTACGGCTTATAAGTAAGCTTATACCTTTTAATTAACGCGTTTTAAGCCTTTATTAGTCTATAAGTAATATATAAAGCTAAGTAACTAAGTAACTTAAAGTAGCTTATAAAAGTACTACTAAAAGCGCCCCGTTTAGTTAAAGCCCTTATCGCTTATAATTAAAGCAAGCTAGCTATATATCTATACTTAGCACTAAAAGAAACGTTTTATATATACCTCCGCTTTTATAAAAAGCATTAGCTTAAGCACTACTTCCTTATTAAAGCGGTCTTTAATAACTTATATATAGCGATTCCCCTTTAATATAAATAAAAGGTCCGTTATAAAATCTATCTAAATATATATTTAAAACTAGTTTAAGATCGGCAGCTACTTTAAGAGCCCTTTATAAAGCGCCCGCTAAATCTTTATATAGCCGTAAATATTATAGTTAAAAAAGAAGCGGCGTATATAATACTATATAAAGGGCTAATAAAAGTCCCTTATAAGCCTTACCGCTATACTTTATTAGCCGGGGTAGCCGATAATACTAAAGTCGTAAATTAGCTATACTAACTTTCTTTAAAGCTTATTCCTTAGCTTATCCTTTAGTAAGGCGTTCTTTTTATTGGCTTTTATTATATAGGAGGCGCCCGGCACCTATAACCTACCCTTTTAGCGGAGGTGCCCCCTTAAGTTAATATAGTAGTCCGCTACTTATACCTTTAATTATAGCTTCGGATTTAAGAAACGCGCGCCGGATTTTATAGCGCGCCGCACGCTCTTATATATACGGTCTTAAAAAGCTAGCCTATCTTAAAGACGCTAAAGGCCCTTATCTTAAAAGATCCTCGCTACTTAAGCGCCCGGGCTTACTTAGTCCCCCGGACTTAGCGCTTAAGGAGGCGTTAGTAAAAAAGGCAAGATACCCGCTTTTAACGTAATAAGCAGGTCTACCTTATTAAATAAGGGGGTTAAAGGCTCCTCGATAAAGGTATTAAATAAGGGGGTTAAAGGTTCCTTAATAAAAGAGACCTTAATATATATATATAACGCCGCTTACGGAATAAGCTATAAATCCCGCGCTTTAATATCCGCGTTTATAGTGCGGTCTTAATCCTACTAAAAAAGCGCGTTTAAGATAGCGGAGTCCCGACCCGGCCTATACTTAATCTAAAAGTTAAAGCGGGATAAGTACTTAGCTTAATAGGCCTACTACTTAAAGAGGTGCTAGCGGGTTATAAAATACTTAAGGTTTTAGTAATTTATAAGGACTTTAAAGCTTTTATAACTATAAAGCTTTACTTACTATTACTTAAGATAGCTAATAATAGCGAGTATCTCTTTATCGTAAATAGCATAGTTCCTTTCCGCTAAAGTTAGCTTTCTTAAGTAAAAGGCTATAAGCTACTTCCGCCTCTTTACCTCTTATAAGAGCGTGCCTTTAAGCGCCTAGCTATTATAGTCTGCTTTTACTATAGTAATATAGTTAAAATCCTATTAAAGTAATACTAAGGCTTGCGAAAATAAGTCTTTAAGCGTATAAAACGTACCTTCTTATATAGGTCTTTAATAAAAAGCTACTTTTTTCTTTATAATCTCGTTTAATAGTATAACGATTTTAAAAAACCTATAAATAAATATATAGTAATAATTAGCAAAGCTTAAAAAGCTTTATATACTAGTTTATATTATTAAAGTATCTTAGTCTTAAATCACTTATATTTTAATAAGGTCTGCTTAAATGCTAGCGCTAGTATAAATTATAAACTTAAGGTACTTTATACGCTTAACCTTAAACTTATACTTATCCGGATTAAGGTATAAGCTATATAAGTAAAGGCGGTTTAAGACCCTTTATACTTTTTATATATAGTCTTTATATAAGCCGCTACTATAAATAAAAATATTATTAATATAGGCGGAGGCGAACTTATTAAAAAAGTCGCGAAAGACGTTATTAATATAATGTTAAAAGGTAGCTAAGGCCCCGGTAAGATTAAAAGGGGTTACTAGCTACTTAAATAAGCTATAATAAGTACGGAAGGCTATCTTTTACTTTTTACCCTCCGTAATCCGCACCTTATAAAACGCTTATATAACGTTAAGCTTAGTAAACTACTTCGCTTTTAATAGGTTACGGAGCGTATTAAAGATTAAAGGGAGCGGGTAATAGTCCGGCCGTATAATTACATTAAGGGCTTAATAGTTATAGTAAAAGCGGATTCCGCTTTTTAGTTTCCGGATAAAGAGTACTAAGGCGCTTACTTTAAAGCTACTCGCCCGGATAAACCCCTTATTTAAAAGGTCTTAAAAGGTCTTCTTAAGTACTAATAACTTAGCCCGGGATATACTATATAGCGGCTTAAAAAGCGCGGGGAACTTCTTTCTTTACTTATTTATATAGATAAGGATCTTATAGTTAACTCTTAGCTTATAAAGGTTAAGCTTATTAGCCTTATACTTTATAAAAAGCAGCAATAAGTTATAAAAGCGCTAAGGGATTACTTTTTATAAGTCTATAAGTAATTTTAACGTCTTAATCTTTAAGGCCTTATTAATATTTATAAGGCTTATAGCATAGATCGCTATATTAGCGGCGGCCTTACCTTTTTAGTATATAAGCCGTTTAACTATACTTATAAAAACTAAGGCGAGCACTTTAGTAGTATTAGCTAGCCTTAATATAGCCCTTATCTCCTTAAAGGCGCTATTAATATAGCGTAGCTATATCTCCGCTAAGCTAAACTATAGCTTTTTTAAGTGCGGAACCGAGAAAGACTATATATATATAAGCTAAAGCTTCCTTAAGATTAAAGGGAATTTAAGCTCCGGGATTATATATACTATAATAAGCCTTAAGCAGCCGGCTACTTTTATAGCTAGCTAAGTAATACCTTTAATCTCCGCACCCTTTATTATACTTAAGGCGCCCTTTACTTAGCGTAAAGTAATCCTCTTAATAGGCACTTATATTTAACGTGCGAACGCCTTATTTACTACGGTATAGTATTAGTATCCTTTATTTATAAAAGCAGTAAGAGATTTAAACTAATTAAGCATAACTTATATTAAAATAAGATCCTTTTTTATATAGGCTGCTAGCTCCTGCCTTACTTATACTAATAATTATAGCTCCGGGGCTTATTTTTACCTTAAAGCTATTCTTTTCCCTCCGCCTTATAAGGGGCGGGGTTCTTATTATTTAAGGCGAGCTAAGGTAGTATATCGACTACTATAAAGCGGATTCCTATAAAAAGACGCTTCGCCGGCTTATATAAGCACTTTATAGCGAAGTAAAAGCCCGCTTTATAGTATAAGTATCGGCTATTAATATATTATTTCTAAATCTCGTTATTAAAGACTTATTTTGCCTACTATTAAGAGGACTAGCCTGTTAGTATAAAAGAGGGTAAGGTTATAAATGCCTTTTTTAAGCGTTTTACGCGGTCGGTCTTTATTACGGTTATAAGGGTATTACTATTAATATTAATAGTAAGCGCGTTTTATAAAAAGGGGGTAACCCCGTCCCCGCTATATAAAGTGCGCTTTTATAACTTCTAAAAGTAAGGCGTCTATTTATAACCTTAAGCTACTTTTATAAAGCGGCTAATATACTCGCTGTATATAAACGGTATAATAATAAGGATAAGCAGCTTATAAAGTGCTAAGGTAATTAAGTTCTATAGCTATATTAGCTTCGCGCTATTTTCTTATATTATAGTACCCGCCGCTTAAAAGAGGGTTTCTTTAAACTTAAGGAGGAACTCCTTAAAAGACTATCCGTCCTTTTATTTAAAGGTACGTAGCTTATCCTACGCTTTTTCTTATTTTTATATATTACTAAACGCGTGGATAAGGTGCTAGAAAAAGTCTTAAGGGTCTTAAGAGCTATTATAGCCCCCTTTTTCCTTAAAGCCCGCGATCCTCTATATTTAAAGCTTTAGTAGTATATATAAGAGCGCGTACTAAACGGCGCTCCGGCTGCTATTAAGGCTATATTCTTTATTAGTATAGTATTTCGCTTATAGCTAGCTAAAGAAAAAGTAAAAGCTTTTTAGCTTCCTGTCTTATATTAGCTATAAAAGCGGCTTCTATACTATAGTAATTATAGGCGCCGTTCTTAGCGCGGCTAATACTATAAAGGTTAAAATAGGCTTTATAGTCGGCCCCTTTAGTATAGCGAGGAAGTTATCCTTTTAGCCGGCCGACGCACCTTTTAACGCCTTTAAGGCGTTTTATAACGACTTTATAATAGTATTATCCCGCTTCGCTTAAAGCGGAGCTCTTATTATTATACTATTAAATAAGTCTATAATTAATAGCTTATACTATTATAAAGTAAGTAAAGGCTAGTATATAAGTGCCGTTTATAGTATTATAATAATAAGCTATAAAGAGCTTGCTTATATATAGCGGGTCTATGTTTATATATATAAACCTAGCCTTCTTTATATAATAAGGCTTAGGCTATAGCTTAAGTCCTTATAACCTTATAAGTTAAAGACTTTAATAAGTATATTATAAGGCTTTATATATATATACGCTTTATATATAGCTAAAAGGAGGTGTTATAAATATAAGGAGTATATATACTAAGGCCTTATACCTATTTTATTATAAGAGCCTTAAGCGTAGCCTTAGCTCTTATTTATAAAAGTTAGCTATATATATATAAAAGCACCCCTTTGTATATATATTCCTTTTTAGCTAGCTAAATACTATTATTATTTTTTAAAGCTCCTTCTTTTCTATAAATTTTAATATACTATAAGGCCTTAAGTATAAAAAGCTTGTTTTTATTAATAAAAAGTTTTAAAAATACTTTAATTAGTATAGCTATAGCGGATAAGGCAAAATAATAATATTAAACTAAGAAATACTAAACTTCTTCGTAAACTAAATACTTACTTATAGTAAGTACGCATCGCGTTTAAAACTCTTATTAATAATAAGAATTAATTTAGCGGTATTAGTTACCCCCCTTAAGATAATATCGTAGCGTGGCTTAAGGACGTAAAAGTAAAGGGGTAGCCCGCCTTATATTAATATTAACCGTAGCGCTTAGTATAACGAAACGCCCTTAAGCTTTACGCACTTAAATAAAGAGCTAAATATACCTTAACGAGATAATAACGCATAACCTAGCCGGACTATATATAATACTAATAAAAAGAAGGCCTATAATAAAATCGCGGGTATAGTCCTATATATATAGTTCGATTAAGTATAAGTAGTAGTTAAAACCCTCCTTTACTTTAAGGAGCGCGCTAAGAGCGCGCTAACTATAATACGGGCCGACTTTAGGCTTTATAAGGCTATTTAAAGCGTAATAAAGGAAGCTATATATAAAGAACTAAGATAAAGCTAAGCTTAATATTACGGAATCTAAACGGCCACGCCCGGACTCCTTACTTTACTCTTAAGGAAGCCTTATAGAACCCTATAACGGGAACGCTTAAAGCACGTACTATAAAGGCTCGCCCGAGGAGATACGATAAATATTACCGGTTAGACCCCGCTAAGGTTTCTAGGACATAACTATAGAGGGTTAGGAGCTTACCTAACTATAGTTTATAACGTCTTTAACTAAAGGAGATACTATAGAAACTATCGGGCGGATTCCGCCGGTATCTTTAAGGGATTTTTAAGGATTTCCGCGGGATATCCTAACTATAGTTCGACCTATTTTTAACTATAAAAGCACCTTAAAAGATACGGGATAAAACTTACCGCGATTTTTAAGGGATATCTAAGGATATTTAAGGGATTTCCCTAACTATAGTCTATAGTGTTTTTAACCGAGCTTATACTTAGTTTATTAAGCGATTTTATAAGGATATCTATAGTTTACTTTACGTACTACGGATAGTATAGTTAAAGATCCTTAAAAGTAGCTTAAAGGACTAAGTATAAAGTAGCTAGCTATGCTTTTAAGAATAGATAAGCTTTTTACTATTTTTAAACCCCTATATACGATTACGTGCGGTAATTAGTCCGTTATACCGGCCCGACTAATAGTAATTAGTCCGTAGTACCGGCCCCGACCGGCGGTAATTAGTCCGTAGTACCGGCCCCGACCGGCGGTAATTAGTCCGCGCCTTGTCCCCCTATCCTTATGCCGTAGGGCGTAGCACTTAAGGCTTAAGGGAAGGACTTAAAAAGACTTAGGTAATAGTAGTAGCGGGCCCCGGAGGGCCGGTATAGTATAATGCGAAAATAAAGCCGGTCTTACCTTAGTATAAACGCGAGCTAGTAGTAGTCTCGATAAGAGCGACGCCGGATATCCTAAACCGCGAGCCGAAGGATATAGTTAAAGCAATTAACGCGGCGCTTAATATCTCTTCCGCTATAGTAGCGAGACGCCTTTTAAGCAAGGATATCGCGATAACGTTTAATATAGCGGTATAACCTTATTAATAGAACTAAGACTAAGTAAAAAGCGTCTTTAAGCTAGAGGTAGCGATAGCGCGTAAGGCCTATATAGTAATTATAAAGAATATCCTAATAAGGGTTTTTAAGATAGATAAAGTGCTTTTAATTAAGGAGATTGCTAATATTAATAAAGTAAAAGTTATATAAGTATAAGTAATACGCCTTTAAACTAAGACCTTAATAGCTATAACCTTTATTATTAGCATAAGTAGCTTAATAAAGGCTAATAAGCTATATAATATAAGCTTATTCTTAAAAGCTTAAATATTTTAATATAAGCTATATAATAAGTTAGTTAAACTTACTTAGTGCTATAACTATTATAAATATAAGCATATCGCTAAACGTTATACCTTAATATAGCTTTACGCTTATTATAAAAAGACCTCTTATATAAGTAGTAAGGATAAGTACTATATAAAAAAAGGCGAAATCCCTTATAACTATATATTTTATAATAAGCAGTACTTAGTATAGTCTTATACTTATCTTATAGCAGTAAAAGCCTTAGATAAGGCAAGGGACTATTACTTAAACCGCCCGTAATGCTTTATTAGCACCTTTAGCTAGCCGGACCCTTAAATCCCCCTTTTTTTTATAAAGGACTAAAGGCCTACTTTATTATAGGCGCGGAAACGCTTTAAGCGGCCGAGAAAAGATAGGCAGACGCTATTAGCACCGCCGGCTAAAGTATAAGTAATAAGCACTAACCTAAGTAATATTAAACAATATATAAAGCAATAAAGCGCGTTGCTCTTAACTTAAGCTATTACCTTATCTTAAACGACGAACTTTACCTTAACCCCTTACGTATAAAATTAAAAGTCCTTTATTAAAATATATAAAAAAGATATAAGCTAGCACGACTAGCTTTTAGCTACCGCGCTAAGTATAATATAATAGCGCTTTAAGAGATAAAGAAAATATAAAGCTTAAAGGCCCCGTCCTTAAGGGGCGCACTATACTAGCTAGTCTATAAAGAGGGCCGCAACGCGATATATATTTATAAGAGGCACGATATAAAGATATAGATACTATAGACCGGATATAACTAAGGGGAGATAACCTTTAGCAATAGCACGAGGCTAAGGTCCTTATACTCGCTATTAAAAGGGATTTAAATAGGCCTAGCTAAGGCTTTAAGAGAGGTTAATAGCTAAGGCCTGCTAGTCTTAATAAAGGACTTTAATATCTATTACTTATTATAAGACGCTTATAACCGGACTTTTAATAAGGTAAAATAGTTTATTAAGGAGGCCGCGTAGCTCCGGCTTAAACTAGCTACGCTAAAAGAAGAATATATACGTTTTTTCTATAAGTATAAAGATAGTACAATCGACCTTATATAAGCTATAATAAAAACGGCCGTATAGTTTATCGGCTTAAACTTAGACCTTACGGGGTCTAACTATATCCTATAAGTACTCTCGTTTAAGATAGGTTTTAAGCTAAAGGAGGTATTAATAATATTAAAATAAAAAGAGGCGGAAAAGAAAAAAGTTAAGGCGGAAACCTTATCCTAGCTTAAGATATAATAGCCTATGCTTTATAGCTTATAAGAGATCGATATAGAAATAAATAGATTATATAACGATCTTAATAAAATTGCCTACGCAATAGTCCCGCACTAAAAGCAAGCGATCTTAAGAGGCAATATATAGTTTACCTTAAAGGCGGCCTAGGCTACTTAAGCTACGAAAAGGGCTTAAAGATACTATAAGGGATATAGGACTTAAGTAAACTAAAAAGCGCTATAAAAAGCGGCTATAGCTTAAAAGCAAGCTATACGTAATATAAGATAAGAATATTAAAGAGACTTCCTTAAGGAGATTAGCGCTAATAATACTAAGCTATAAAACATTAAACAATAAGCGCGTCTATATAGTAAGCTACCCTTAAACTTAGCGCACTTACTATTATTAACTAGTAAGGGCTACGAATACTAACTAACCCCTAACTTTAAAGAGAAAGCTTAACTTTTAATAAAGCGCTTTTTTTTAACTAAAGCCACGATGCTTTTAAGACCTCCTTAGCGCGCGGCTAAAAAGGAGCTTACTATAAAACAGTATATCGACCTTATAGATATATCTTAAGTAATAGGCAAAATAGTAAGTTAAAAGGCGGTAAGCTTAGATAAGGTCCCCTTTAGCTTCTTTAAGCTTTATAGCTTAGCGCTCTTAGCCCGACTAGCGATAATCTTTATAGCTTATATAAAGATATCGTACTTTCCGACTTAGTTTTAGTCCGTAAATATAGTAATACTAAGAAAACTAAGGAAAAAACCCGGGGTATACTATATTATTAAGGGGTAAAGACCTATTTCCCTCTTGCTAACAATAAGTAAAATCTTAAAATAGATCTTAGCTTAAAGACTTACGACCGCGGCGGAAGTAAATAAGGTCTTACTTAAAAGATAGTTTAAAAATAAAAAGGAGAGGTTTATAAAGGCAGCAATACTTTAAGTAATAAAACTAATATATATAATATAGGCTAAAAAGGGATTATATCGTTCCTTTAACTTAATATTAAAAGGGCCTTTAATATAGTTAACTATAAGAAACTCTTAAGGGAACTTACCCTTTAAGGCTACCTTAAGTAGTTTATAAGGCTAGCTTATAGCTTTATAAATAAGCGCTACTTAACCCTTTATTTTAATAGAAAAAAGGCTATACCGGTTTAAATTACTACTAAAGTCTTTTAAAGCTCGCCGCTACCCTTAATCCTATTCCTTTACTATATAACACCCCTTTATAAAAGATTAAAAAAGCTAAAAGAAGTTTATATTATCGGTTTCGCAGATAATATAAATATCCTTAGCGTAGGCTTTAAAGAGGGATTAAAAATAGCGCGGCTTAAGGCGGCTTAAAAAGTATACGCTATATAAGTAAAGGAGTTCGCGGTAAACTTTAAACCTTTAAAGAGCAAGCTTATTTACTTTATAAAAAGATATAAAGCGATTATAACCCTTATTCGCTTTAAGGCCGCTATAGTAATACCGGTTTAAGACGCTATGCTTTTAAGGGTATAAGTAAACTATAAGCTTAAGTAAAAAGCATACTTTAATAAGCTATGCGCTAAGCTAAAAAAGCAGAACTTAGCCTTTATAAGGCTTATAGCGTTTATATAAGGATATACTTTACTTAAGGCTTAGGAAGTTTATAGTAAAGTCGTTTAGTCTTTTATATTATATACTATAGTTACGTTTTATAAGATAACCCCGGCGGATAAAAAGCCTTATAAAATAGCTATAAGGTTAGCGCGAGATTAAACCGCTTACCTTTAAATAGTTATAAAGGCTTACTAAGCTACTATAGTTTACTAGCTCGAAGCTAAAACCTAGGTCCCGCTAATTAACCTTTACTTAAACTAAAGAATAGCTAATACCTTTAAGAGGCTAAAGGACTTTAAAATCCTAGACTAAATCTAACGCGCGTCCGCGTTAGTAATAAGACTACTTTAGCAACGTAGATAATAGCTAAGGCGGCCTATACCCTTAAGGCCACCGCTTATAGAGGTATTAAAAAGGGTATAGTCTTAAGTTAAGTTTAGTAAGCTTTAAAAAAAGAAAAGAATAAAGGAAATCCTCTTTAAAGAATAAGCTAAGCGGTAAAGCTTAAAGGAGGAACTTATTAAATAGCGCTAAACTATGCTTTACCCTATAGACTTACCGTTTTAGTTTAATAAAGCTATAGCTCTTAACTAGCACGAGGCGCTACTTAAGTACTTAAGCTTTATAATTACTTAAATATAAACTAAAGTAATAAGCCTTAAAGACTTCTTATTCCGCTATAACGTACTTAAAGTAGTATCGCCCTTTTATAACTACGGGCAACGATAAGATACTATTTACTATAGATAATAAGCTATAAGCTTATTAATAAGGTAAGGGGGACACTATTATAGCGACTCCGTAATATAAGTAAGGTACGGGCGAAGCTTTAAAAATAAGAGATAGCGGCTATACTAATAAGATAGTTCTTAGGCTTAAGGCGCTTATAATAATTTAATCTAGCAATACGATTATATTAAGGGGAAGATAAGGTATACGCGGCGGCTCCGGCTTTACTTTAGTTAAGAGGGGATATATATTAAATAAATCGCCCCCTTAGCTTAGCTTAAGGGAATAACTTACTAATATAATAAAATGCTATAAAGTACTAAAACGCTAAAAACTTCCCCCCCTTAAGACCTTTATTTAGCTTATAAGGCCCTTATTAAACCTACTTTAAGTAAGTACCTTAACTAACTTCCCCCTTTAGTTCCCCCCCTTAATACTAGTCCTTTACCTTAGCTAAAGTCCGAGCTCGTTATTATTATACTTAGCGCTATATTAAGCGCGACTAAAAGCAATAGCGGACTTCCCCGTTTAAGGAGTGCTATAAAAACGTCCCGCTTAGCTACGACTATAGGTTAAAGTAACGGGCGCCTTCCCCCTCCCGCGCTTATAATAACTTAAGGTCGCGGCGGGAGTAAAAGTAAAAGACGTCGTCTTGCTAGCAGCCCGCTAAAGTATTAGCTTTAAGGCTTACGGGTTCTTAATATTAGCGTTAAAGGCGGTATAAGGCTAAGCTAAGTAAGGCGACTTAAATAATACTTAGTTAACTAAGCGGTATTAAGTATTATAAGAAAATTAAGGGGGAGAGACCTAGCCTTACTATAAGTAAAAAACTAAAGGTACTTAAGGTTTAAGCTAAGGTCTTTAGTATCCCCCTCTTTATTAACTAAGTTAAGAATAAAGGCGGCGCGAGCACGCTTTAAGGCATTAGCCGCGGGGCTGCTAGCTTTAAAGGCACTACTTTTAAAGAGGCTATAAACCCGCTTTAACATAGCTAAGAAAACGTTACGGCCTATAGATAAGCTAGGGGTAAGAGAGGTAAGGAGCGAAGTAAGGTTGTTATTATAATCGCTATCGCTACTACTTTTAAAGTCGGAAACGATAAAGACGGTATCGGAACTAAGTAAGGGGCTAACCTCGTCTTTAAAAACCTTAGTTTTAGTCTCGGCCTTATTATTATTACTATTATCGTTATCTTAGTCCTCCCCTTCCTTTAGCTTATTATTATTAATATTAAGCTTAAGCTCCTTTAAGTCGGACTTATTAATCTTAACGGCCTTTCCCTTACCTTTACCTTTAAGCACCCCCTTATACTTAAGCTTATAAATAAGGGCGGCGCGCTCTTAAGTATAGGCCTTAATAAGAACCTTAGCTTAAGCCTTCTTCTTAGCCTTAGCCTTAGCCTTAAAGTCTTTTAAAATAATAAAAACCTTAAGAAGCAGGGGCTTAAGCGGGATAAAAGCGGCGCGGGTATATATAAGGTTTAGGTTAAGTAAGAGACCCTTAAAGGCAATATCCCGGCCTTTATAGCTGCTAAAGCTAAGGTAGTTAGCTACTATAAATAGCGCGTTCTTTATGCTTTTTAGGTTCCGGGTTATAGTATAAACGGTTTAATAAATAACTATAATAGTGCTATTAACCTTATTAGCGAGCTTAGCGTTAGCTTTATAAGCCGTACGCGCGTTATTAACGAAGCGGCTAAGGGTAAAGGTAAGTAGCTTAATATTTTCGTTAAAAGAAGCTAGATTAAGAGGAGTATTAAATATAAGAGCCTATGTTATAATAAAGCTAGCACGCTACTAAAGCTTTATCGCCGCGGAGGCGAGCTTTATATATATAAAGCGCTTAATAGGCCGGCCGGATTTATACGACTCCTTTTAAGCGGCATAAAGCTTATAGGCTATGTCTTTACTTATAGCGGTAAGCTATAAAGGAGATTAGCTAAGGTATATAAGCGGGTTTAATATAAAGCTACTTACTTAAAAATAAGAACGGTTACTTAAGGAGTATATAATATACGCTTTTATAAAGATAGCTAAGAAAGGATTAGCTATGCGGACTATATATATCTACGTAGCGGACATAACTTAAATACGTATAAGCTTAGTTTTAATAGCCTTAAAAAACTATAAGCATATTATCGCTTAATAAACAGCCTATATATATATAATAAGAAATTTTACGCTTAGTATTATAATAGGCCTAGGCCTCTTTATCCTTAGTATCTTTACTTAGTAGCTTAAGGAGTAGACTTATATTAAAGTTAGAAAAAGTAACTTTCTTTTTTAGTATAGTAGCGATAAAGAAAATAAAAGCGACAACAGCGGAACGACGGCTATATAAAAAAGGCGGGGCGGTAAGAAGGCGATAGGCTTATAAAAAAGATAAGCGCGTTTATAGTAAAAAAAGGAAGAGTATAAGCGTATACGCGCGGTATATAAGAGGCTTTATCTCCGAAGCTAAGCGCGAAATTAGTAACTAAGCGGCGTAAATAAATAATAGTCCCGATTAAGAATATACGTATATAGCGGGGCGCTAAATTCCTATTAGCGGGGACCGCTATAGACTTACTATTTAAGGTCGCGCTACTTATAAGAAAGGCGTAGGTTAAAATCCCGTTTACCCCTCTTACCCCTATATTAAAAGGGTAGATAAGGGGGATAGGAGAGGGTTTACTACCTATACCTTAGGCTTAAAGCGCGATACTCCGGACTATAAGCCGCTTAAGTTAAAAGCGGCTTTAGCCTTATTAGGCCGCGTTAAACTGCTTAGCGAGCGGGATATACTCGCAGCGGAAAACGCACTCCCTTTTTCTTTATATAAAGTTATAAGACCTTATATAAGGCGGACTAAGCGCGAATAAAGGGAGGTTTTACCCTAGGCACTTTAGTTTTTCCCTTTTATTTATAAATATCGAATTTCTAAAAACTTAGATTAAGTCCTTAGCGTAAACTTAATAATAATAATAATAATAATAATATTAAACTAAGAAACTACTAAGTATTTTTTAAAGTAAATTTTTAATTAAGGCCTATAAACGAAACTTTATTAGTAGCATATAGTAAAAATATCCGCTAAGCTTATTATCTTAAGAGAAAAGTAGTTTAATTGTAAGCTTAATTTAAAAAGTATTTAAAAAACGGGGAACTAATAAGTCTTTAGTTAGCTTATCCTTACTTTTTTTATTTAAAAGATAATTAATTTATTTAAGTAGTACTAAATTTAGTTTACTTAGTTATATAAGTTTTATTATTTTATAGTTTATTCTTTCTTAGTATTTTAAAAGTAAATTGCTTTTTAAAAAGTAATAGTCTTAGCTTAGTTAAGCGGGACTTATTTTACGTCTTATTAAGCTTTATAAGCTATTATAGTATAATACTTTAAAAAAGGTAAAGAAGATTATTAAATTAGTATACTTAATAAGCTATAGTCTTTTCCGCTTTTATAGCTTACTTATCTTAAAGTTTTATTATAAGCGCGTTAAAGAAAGTGCTTATTATTAAGATTAAACTTAAAAGCTAATAAGAGCTTCTTACTAAAGAAAATATTATTTAATAATTAAATTTTTATATAATAAGTGCTTAATTATATAATATAATTACTTTAAGCTTAGTAGATATTTAAAGGATTTTTATTAAAATAAGTAAGAATTATTACTATTTACTACGCTTTATAATATAAAGATAAAGAGATAAAGCATAAACTAATTACTATTAATTAAGGCTAATACTATAAACTAATTACTACTAGTTAAAGCTAGTATTATAAACTAATTACCGCTAATTAAGCTAGTATAATAAACTAATTACTATATATAAATTTATATAAAGGTTTATAAATAGTAAAAAGCTTATTTTTCCTTTTAGGTATATTTAGCTACTTTATACTTAGTTTTTAAAGATAATTTTAAGAATATCTAACTATACTCTTTAGTTATTTATTTTTAATATATTAATAAACTATAAATATCTTTATAAAATGACTTAATAAACTAAGTATAAGCTTAATTAAAAAGATTATAAAGTATAGTTAAGTAAATCCTTAAAATATCTTTAAATATCCTGTAAAAATCGCGGTAAGGTATATTCTATATCTTTAAAGGTACTTGCTTAGTTAAAAATAAGCTAAAATATAATTAAAATATTCCGTAAAAATCCTTAAATATCCTTTACAAATACTAGCAGAATCTATTTAGCGGTTTTTATAGTGTTTTTTATAGTTAGGAATATTATAAACTGTAGTTAAATAAGCTCTTAAGTATTTATAGTCGTGTCTTAAAAATCTTAGCAAGGTCTATTTAATAATATTTATTGCGTTTTTTTTATGCGAGCCTTTATAGCGCATACTTAAAGCTAACCCGCTATAAGGTTCTATAAAGCTCCTTAAAAGAAAAGTAAAGAGTTAAAGCATAGACGCTTAGATTTTATAATATTTATATATTATTTTCTTAGCCGCTTTACTTATTAGTATCGAATTATATATTAATATTTTCTTATAAGAGATATATTAGTATATATAATATAAATATTAAATGTAAAATTTCTTTAGTTTAAATTAAAAGTAAGGCGGTTTTATTTTTATAGCTATAATTATATTAAAATCAATTTAAAATTCGTTGAAAAATAAATAAAGAATATACTACTTAATATAAGTAAAAGGAGGAATAAATCTACTACTTTAATAATAAAAGACTTTATATAAAACCTTTACTATATTTATATAGTCTTATATTAAGTCTTAGGCTTTAAGTAATATACTATTATAATACTTATTTAAGCCTACTTAAATAATAAGCTAACTTTTATACTTCGCTTAATTTTTTAAGCCTAGCTTTTATATATAATTAGTTAATAAAAAATCGGTTTAAAATTTATTTTAAAACTTACTCTTAAGATAGCTTATAAGCTTTAAGTAGTCCTCTTTAAACTTTATATTAAGTAAGTTTATTATCCGCTTAAACTTAAAGCTAAAGCTATACTTTCTCGCTAAGTAGTATTTTTTAATATTACGATAAAGATATACCTTATAAAAGTATATTACGCGCTTAACTTATTACTACTATAAGCGGCTCTCTTTACTAAGCTAAGTAAGGTATTAACTAAATCTTATTACTAATTAGTTTAAGTATATTTAAAAAATATTAAAAATCTTATACTTATTTTTTCTTTTTAGTCTTAATTAATTATAATACTAAATAATCTTATACTATAAAGATACCTTTACTTTAAGTTAATATTATACTACTACTTAAGTTTTTTATATATCTCGATATAAATATAGTAAATAATAGCGTTTAACTAACGATTTAAAAAAGCATATATAAAAAAAAGAACTAAAAGTAAGTTAGTTAAAGTATATATAAAAATTAGTTTAAATTTAATTTACCTCTTTAATAGTAAAGGCTATACTAAGCTTAAATTAACTTAATATCTTTTTTTAATAAGATTCTTATAGTTAATATTAGTATTAAAAAAGCGAAGAAAGCTCTTTTAAAAGGTTTACCTTACTCTTTATAAAAATAAATAGCTATAAAAGTTCTTTTATTTAAAACATATACTAAATATACTAAATTTAATTTAATTTTAATTTTAAAATAATATTATAGTATCTTACTTAATTTTCCTTACTTATTTATAATATAAACTTTAAAGTAATTACTATTTAACCTAACTTTATTAAGTTATAAAAAACCTTTACTTTTTTTAAGATTATATATACTTAAATAGGATTTATTAAGGTAATAAAAATTTTATTAAGAGGTTTACTATTCTATTAATCTTAAAAGTTACAAAGCTTTTTATATTAAAAATATATTTAAAATTAATTAAAAATATATTAAAATTAATTAAACAGATTTTTTAAATATATAAAGTAACTTACGTAGTAGTCGGTATTATATATTATAAATCTTAGCTTTTATAATTACTATATATAGGCCGTTTATAATTTTTAATAACGTCTTTATTAATAAGATTAGCGGATATAAATATTCTATATATAATAATATAATAACTGCCTTTATTAAATCTTATATAAAGATAAAAAGTTAAAACTAAATATTATATCTACGTTTTATAATCTTACCTTGTAGCTAAAAGTAATTAATATTTATAAGAATTAGTTTAAAATTAATTTAATATTTATTCGGATTAAATTAAAAAAAAATACTATTAGTTTTTTTTAATACTTATTTAATTTTCTTAAGTAGTAATACTCCTACTAACTATTAAGGTTTTAGCTAGTAATTACCTATTAAATTAAATCGTAATAAGGGTAAAACTATAAAGAGTAAAGTAAGACGAAATATCGCTTATATACCCTTAAAAGGTCTTAGCTTTATTTAGTATTTATATATATAATATATAACTAATTTAACTATATAGTTTTCTATAAGAAGTTAATATATTATAAGCATAGTAAGAAAAGAAAACCTACTTATATTATAACCTCTTAATTTATACTAAAGGTTATAGCTATTAAAGCGGGGGGTAAATAGTTTAATCCGTTTAAACTTTAGTAAAGCTTTATTAGCATAGCTATTATATAAATTAATATAAATTAGTTGTAAATTAATTATAAAATATACCTTACTACTTACCTTTTTAAAAAGGGGTTTAATAGCTTTTTATATAAGGAGTTTACTTAATTTAATATACTATTAGTAATAGTAGTATACTAAAATAAATCTAATAAAAACTTATATATTTTACTACTAGTATAGCGGTAAATTATATAATAATATAGTATACTGCTAAATAGGTAAGTTAAGCTAAGCTTTAAAGATTAAGACTTAATAAAGTTATATTAAATTTTAATTAATTCTAAATTAGTTTATAACTAGTTTAAAAACAGTTTTAATTTTGTTACTATTTAAAGCGCTTTTATCTTTATTTTATTAAGTAGTTAAGTAAGTATTATATATATAATGCTATTTCTATTTATATCTAAGTGCTTTAAAAGATAAGAAAAGTAAATAACTATATTTATATAAAGTCTATAATTTTTTAAGTTATTATTACCTTTTAGTAAATCGTTGTTAAATCTATAAAATATAGTAAAAAAGATCTTAAGCTTAATATCTTAAGCTTAGTAATTAAGATTATTAGCTTTATAGTTTCAATCGCTTTTAAAGCTTTAGGCTAAGTTTAATTAAAGGTAAATAAGCTAGATTTAATTTTAAATAAATTTTAAACTTATTTTAATTTTCCTATATCTTATAGTTAATTACGTTTTTTTAATACTTTAAATATACTTATTAAAGTTTACTTATAAGTTTACTTAGTTATAGTTAATACTTATTATAAAAGGCTTAGTTTATATTACTTAACGTTAATTAAAATATTAATAAAAGTTAAAAAAAGTAGCTTTATTAATACTTTTTTTATTATTAAAAAAAGGCTATAAGCTATAATAAGATACTTTTTAATTATTTAACTATATTCTATATAAATACAAAAGGTATTTATAGCTTTATAAAAGATTTATAAGTACTAAAAGTATAAAGATTATAAAATAAAAATATATTTTTAATTAAATCTAAATTAAGTTTTCTTTTAGTAAAGT
Organism: Ophiocordyceps robertsii; assembly: GCA_027405785.1. NCBI lineage: Eukaryota > Fungi > Ascomycota > Sordariomycetes > Hypocreales > Ophiocordycipitaceae > Ophiocordyceps > Ophiocordyceps robertsii. Next base: position 7,438 of record JAPEBW010001093.1, on the reverse strand, counting down.
ATAGTAATAAAGGTTAAAGAATATTATATACTATAACTATTAATTATTATAACTATATACTATTTATAAACTAATTTTAAATAGGTCTTTATTTATTAAAAAATAGTATAATAATTAAAAAAGCTTATAGTATAGTTAATAAATAAAGTAATAAATATAACTAAATAAAACTTAATTCTAAATTAATTCTTTATTATAAATAGTTAAGGTACTACATTTAGTTAGCTAAGGTTTTATATATAATCGGGCGAGGTATAGTATATAGTTAAGCTAGGTATTATATATAGTTAGGCGAGGTTTATTATACTTTTATACTTAAGCTAACTATAGCGTAAAGCTTAACTAACCCTTTATAAAAGCTATACTAAGCATAGTAATAAAGTAAGTCTTTAATTAGATAAGGGGGGGGGGAGGGTTAGCTAAGCTACATACTCCCTCTTTTAGCGTAAATATAGCTATATATTAAGAAGTATAGAAAAAGGGAGCTTTAAAAGATAATAATAGTATTTAACTAGCTAGGAAGGAATATATATATAAGGGGTGTCTTTATATATATATAGCTAACCTCTATAAATAAGGGCTAAGGCTACGCTTAAGGCTCTCGCAGTAAAATAGGTTTAAGGCCTTAGTATATATACTCCTTATATTTATAATACCTCCCCTTAGCTATATATAAGGCGTATATATATATAAAGCCTTACAATATAGCCTTTCCCTTATATATTACTCTTACTTTAGTGATTTTTAATTTAACTAATTATAACTAGCTATTCCGCTTATATAATACCTTATTTATATATAAAGCCCTTTAAAGCTTTATTTAGCCGCCTTTCTTATTCTTAGCTACTAAATAAATTAGTTGTATTTTTCTTTTAAGAGGCCTTTTATAAAGCTATCCGCGATTATCTTATTAATTTATACTTATACTAGCCGAAAGAAGCCCTTATTAATACGGTAAATAATCTATTTATAGCGGATATTAATATACTTAGTCCTAGCTAGGTTATTCTTATTTAGCACCGCAAGCCTTACGTTTTAGCTATTTATAAAGATTATAGATAGACTTAGCTATAGCTAGCCTAGCTTTATTAATAGCTAATATTACTATATTATAGCTATACTTATAAGCATAAGGTTTATAAACTCCGCCTTTATTAATAAGGTCGCTATAATTATCTGCCTTTTACTTTTTTAAAAAATAGGCCTATCGCTAAGAAATATAACGTAGCTAGCTATAAAAGAATAAGTGCTTTAGTTATTAATAAAGAAGGTATTTATATATACGCGGAGCTTAAAGTCCTTAATTAAGTATTTCCCCCTTATTATAACCTTATAATTTAAGGTGCTTTTAATATAACGCTATAGCGTCTTTATAATCGCTATATAGTTATATATTAAGTTACTACTAGCCTTAAATAGCTTATTCGCTATATATATAATATCTAAATAAGTATCTATTAATAAGTAATTAAGACTATTAGTCCGGCGAAGCTATTCCGTAGTATTTATTATAAGCTCTTAACTCTTTTAGTTATAAAAAACCTTAAGTCTTACTAGCTATAGCGCTTTTATAGCTTTAATAACTTCTTAACCGAATTTCTTAAGGATCTTCTTAATAAACCTCGTTTAGTATATAAGAATTGTCCTTACCGCTTTATCTCGTTTAAATTAAATGCCTAGGAATTACTAAGGCTCGCTAAGCTACTTAGTCTTATATAGCTTAGTTAAAATATTAGCCGCGGCCTTAATAACTTCCTTAATAAGTGCCGCTATAATAAAATTATCTATATAGATAATTATAAGTATATCGCTTACCTTATAATAAAGGATATACCTTTTTATCTTAAAGCGCTTAAAGCTATATTTTTATAGGTTTACGCTTACTTAATTATACTACTACTTAAGCGAGCTTTTATAACTATATAAAGCTTTATTATTAAAGAACGTAAGATATAAGCGCTCCGGCCACTTGTATGTCGGTATATAAGATATAAGTATATAGACGATAATTAACGTCCCGACCCCTAACTAAGGCCGGGGCGAGACCTTTTAGCAGTGCGGTATTATCGCACTATTTCTCCGTAGTAAATAGTAGCAATTCCTTTAGCGTAGGTTCGATCCCCGCGCGAGAAAGTAGACTAATAAGTCCGTACGGAAATAAGGCTCCCCCCGGGCGCGCGTAATAATATAAGCGTGCGCAGCTTCTAGCTACTAGCTTAATAAACCGGGGAGGTCCCGTCTTATAGATAACGAGGATATTATCGTCTTTTCTTTCGAGGCGGCAATTATTACGGAACGTGAGATATAAGCGCTCCGGCTACTTATATATTGGTATGTGAGATATAAGCATATAGACGATAATTAACGCCCCGACCCCTAACTAAGGCCGGGGCGAGACCTTTTAGCAGTGCGGTATTATCGCACTGTTTCTCCGTAGTATTTATTAAGCCTATAAACCCGGCTTATACTATCCTTAAGCCTATAAGGCTATATAACGAAAGCCTCTTTTTATACTTTTATATATATATAAGCGTAAATAATATTAAACTATTTTTATTTTAAGTCTTTAATTATAATAATTATTATAAATAGCTTTAATAAGGCTTAGTGCGCTACTGCTATATAAAGCTCCTTTATAATCCTATCCTTTAAGTCTTAGTCCCTTTAAACGACTTAATAAGCTTTTATAAGGGGTTCTTTGCCTTAAACTAGCTTCTTAAGATAGACTTATTTCTTATTAAAAACCTAAGCCTTTAGTAGTTTATAAATAAGGTTTTAAGTATCTTTTAACTTTAATTTATTAATTTCCTGCTTTATTATAGGTAATTAATAAGTCTTATAGTTATCCCTTTTAAAGGCTTATTTTTAAGTTATTAGTAATCTTTTTATAGTAGCAATTATCGTACTAAATATAAAGAGGACTAGCTAGTTACTTAAGTTATTAAATTAAACCCTCTCTTAGTAAATTACTTTAAGGGCTATTAATACGCCTAGCTTAAATAAGTCTTAGCGTTAGTCCGTTATAATAAGCTCCTTTATTAAAGCCCTTAATATAGTCCCTTAAGGCCCTCCCTTAATAGTTACTGCTTAACTAATCTATTAATAAAGTAGCCGATTATTAAGTCGGTTTATATTATTAGCCTATAGTGCTTTAAGCGGGGAATTTATAAGTCTTTTATTACTAAAGCTTAGCATATAAGGAATTAAGCGTATCTTTAGCTATAAAGTCTCCGGAAAGGTCTTTAAGCAACTTATACTTATAAAGGCTATTCTTAGATTACTTTAAACCTTTATAGTCTCTCTTAAGTATATCTTTAGTCCTTAAATTAAGGTATTTAGTATTAAGATATCTATATTATTATTACTTAGCTTTATTATTATTGCTAGTAAAGAAGGAGTTTAATAAGGAGTAGTAGCACTAGCTATAAAGCTTATTACTACTTAAAAGGTAGTAGTAGCTTTAAAGCTTACTTTTACCTTAGCTTATTACCCTTAACTTAAGGGCTACTTAGCTTATCCCCCTTAAATTTATTGTTCTTATTATAGTTAAGATTATTTTAATAGTTAAGAGTCTTATAATAGCTTAAGCGATATAGTATTATATCTTTTATAAAGTTAGTATTATCCTTCTTCTTATTAAAGACCGTAGTATTATAGTCTTTTTCCTTAAAGGGTAAGGTCTTTTTAATAGCCTTATAAAAGCGCACGTCCTTAGTAATTATAATTCTCTTTTAATATAAAGCCCCTTAAGACCTATAAGCCTTCCTTTTTATACCTTAAGGTTTATCTTAGCTATCTTAGTTAATATCTTTTATAGCTTAGTTATATATATAATATAACCTTAAATCTAAATATACTTAATAAAGTATATATAAAGAACCTTAATCTCCTTAAGTAAGGCTTTTAGCGGCGCCTCCTTTAAAGCTATACTACGTATAAGTAAGAGGTTTACTATATTTATAACTATCTTTATATACTAAGGCTAAAGGAATTCCGGTAGCCTTATCTTAATATATATTACCCTCGCAGACTTTATAAGTATATAGCTAGCTCTCTTTAACTTACCGTTTTACTAGCCTATATATAGTGCGCTATAACGTAGTATAAAGTAGTTCTTACTTAACTAAGCCTTTATCTTTTTAACGTAAAATTCTATTATATTATCGAAAGCTAGCACTTAAATAAAAGCGCTAGTAGCGCTATTCTTAACTTATATCTTTTAAGCTTTTATTATATTAAAGGCCCGATTTTATATAAGCGAAAATAGTGCTTAGTAAAATCTAATAAAGACGTTAATACTATAAAGGTAATAGTTAATACCTTTATAGCTTATAGGCCTATATTATAAGAAGTCTTAATATATATATATAAAGACCGCTTAAGCTACTACGCTTAAGTTACGATTAATTATTATATCTGCTTTTTTTAAGTAGTAAGCCTTATATTAAAATCTCTTAGCCTCTTCCTTATTAATCTTAAGGCTAGCTTTATTATACGCTTTAAGGACCCTCTTTAAGCTTATATAACTAAGGTATTAATATATTATCCCGTAATTTATATATTACTAAGTATATAGTAAGGCTATTAAGCTTAAAGTTATATATATACCCCTTAGCCTTATATTTAAGATCGTTATAATATATATCTTTTAAGCGATATTATAAACCTTAGTCTTAAAAAGTATATAAAATAGCCGTTTTTTAATATTGTTTAGCTTAATTAATGCCTTTCTCCTTAAAGCACTAGTTGCTAATAAGGTTAGCTAGCGATATAAGTATATAATTAATATTTAATAGCTTTAATATAACGTTATTAATAATAACTTTAATAGTACTTATAGCTTTTACTTATAGCGGCCTGCTATTTAACAATATTATTAAAAAGGGGCTAATAGCTTTTATATTAATAAACTATTTTAAGTTATTAAAGCAATAAGTTATATATTTAAAGTCTATAATAGCTTTATCTTAAATAGGCTTATATTTATCTATAACCACGTTACTTAAGAGGTAGCTATTAAACTTACTATTAGCTATTATAATAGCCGCGTTGCCCGTTTTCCTTTCGTTATTAATAGTAGCTTTAATAGCTTAAAATACCTTTTAAAATTTAAGGGCCTTATTAAAGTACTTAGTTTAGCAGTCCGGCTCTTTATATATAACTTTCCTTAGCTTAATATAGTAGCTATACTTTAAAATAACGGTCTCCTTAAAGGTATTATATTTCTTACTTAGTTTACTAAAGCTAGTAATATTCTTATTAAAGTCTTCCTTAAAGCCTTTAATACTGCTTTTACTATTATTACTAAGGCCTTTATTCTTATTAAAAACGGCATAAGCTAAAACCTCTAACTTTTTAGCTTTAGCTACTTTTATAAGCTATTTATATATCTTATCCTTTAAAATATAGTTCCCGTATTATTAATTATAAGCTTAGTTACTAAACTAATTAAAGCAATACTTTTAAATACTTTTAAAGGCTATAATAATAAAAAGTCGTTTTAAAAGACCTTTTTCTACTATAATAAGTTAATCTTAATACTAATATAGCTTTTTTATAAACTTCTTTATACTCGTAAACTTCTTTTTATTTATAATAATAAATTCTATAAAAATAGCGTAAAATATAACTTTAAAGACCTTTATAAAGGACTTTTTAATTAAGTTTATAGTCTTTTTTATAGTTATATAGGCTTTTTACCTATTTTCTATAAGGAGATCCCTTTTCTTAAGCATAATGCTTATAATAATACTATACTTCGCCGCTTTATTATTCTTTTTCCATACCTTAAACTTAAATATACCCGCTAAAAGCATTACTTTAATACTATTAAAGAAGCCCTTAAAGTCTTTTATATTAAGGGTAACTATAAGCTTTATTATTTATAAATTATAATTTTCCTAGCCTTAAGGCTTATTTATACTAGCTTTATGCCTTTATCTTAAAGCCGTTAATATTATTATATATTTAAAGTCGGAAAAGATTATAAATTTACTAATAGCGACTATCTTATTATACTAAGCTATTAAGCTATTAATATAGTAAATCTTTTACCGCTTATAATATAAATATAAAGTTAGCTAAATATAGCTATAAAGTTATATCTTTCTTAAGTATATACGTTTTATATAATACACTTAGTTAAGGCTATTAATTTATATTATTATATAGGTAGCGATAGCTTTAATATCTCGGGCTACCGCTACTTTAGTATTTAAAGGCCTATAAGTTAAGGGTTTAAAAATATAATTAAGATAATTAAGGTAATTAAAGTAATTAAGGTAAAGAGGTTAAGGTAGTAATTCGTAACGCGTAAGGGCTATAACTTAGAAAAAAAAGGAGCTTTAAAAGATAATAATAGTATCTAACTAGCTAAGAAGGAATATATATACGAGGGGTGCCCTTATATATATATAGCTAACCCCTATAAATGAGGGCTAGGGCTACGCCTAGGGCTCTCGCAGTGAAATGGGTATGGGGCCCTGGCGTAGGCACTCCTCATATTTGCAACAAGAAGTACATATCTGCCAAGTACCTTGCATCCTGCACTAGCAGCTGGTGCGCCGCATTAGCCAAGGAAGGCTCCAGCCTTCTTCTCAGACAGCATGTTTTTCAGGCGCGGCTTCCGATAAACTCTGTCGGGGCACGTGTGTCCTGCCCAAGTCGGTTATCACATGAATGTACTCCGTACCCTGTATGTAACTGGACGACTTGCCGGCTTCCAGGCAACAGAGGCAGGGAACCGAACACGTCGATGATCCAACACCGTGGAGGCGCATCTCCCCCAGCACGACGCCCACATTCGCGTCATCGACGAAAACGACCCTTGCGACGCAATTTTCCATCTCTGTTCGCCCTGTTTGTTCAAAAGAAAATGTGAGGAAAATCATGTGCTTTTCTCAGCACACGGACACGGTCGCAACTGTGCCTACCTACCTATTTCGTACATGTTTTGCTCAGCCAAGTTGCGGCCGCATGCAGGGAGATACAGTACGAAGGACCACCTTGGCGCACGGCCTAATGGAGTCTCACCCCCTCGGGCGAACGCTAGCAAACGGTGGCACAACAACAAGACCCACGCCCCAGCGCGACGCGGCTGTTGGCGCCGCGTAGCGATTCCCGTACAGTGCGCCTACGCCACTCGCTGTTTCCCCGGAGGGCGGGTTGGAGGAGTATGAGGCGCAGGAAGTTACTAGCGCTCTACAGAGGTAGTGCTTTGGGCAAGAGCTCCGCCGAATCGGTACTCGGTACCTATGTACCTACTTGCCTGCGTACCCATGTAAATAGGTACTTTGGAGGGCGCTGTGAGTCCCCTGTGCCGAGCGGAAGTGGGACTCGTAGTGGCTTTCGCCTCCCCGCAGCCGCTGTATCCGCTGTTTCCTGGGCTCCCAGAAGCCGCCCCCTCTCTGCAGCTCCCGCGTTGGGACCGCTAACAGTG
>JAPEBW010001092.1:0-31058 GCA_027405785.1 Ophiocordyceps robertsii | reverse complement strand
CTTATTACTATATCTTCGATAGTAAAGTGCTTTTTATTAAGTGCTTATATCGCTATATTTAGGCGGATTCTAAACCGTTTTTATAAGGCGGATATTTATCGGCCTAGTCTAATACCGGGCTCGCTAAGTTTTTCTTATTATAGTTCCGAGAAGTCCCCGGAATACTATTCCGCCGCACTTCTTCGGAGGAAGGAGGGCAGTTAAATAGCTAATTCGTCTGTATAGGCCTCGCCTTTACTAGCGTTTTAGCGGATAAAGTTAATAAAACGGTTAACTCCTCGGAACGTACTAGCTTTATCGTCTTCCTAGACTTCGTCGAAGGATGCTTTTAAAGGTCTTAATAGGTTAAATCTCCTTATATCCTCGGCTTATAGTTAAGGTTTTTCCCGGGGCTTAGTAAGCGCGTCTTTTTTTCCTAGTGCTTAAAGGAGACTAAGGAATTATTCGTTTAATATTGCTACTATTCTTACCGGGGGGCTTAAGGCTATACTTAATCTTAGTATCTACGCGCTTAGTATAGATAGGTTTAGCCCGCTAAGGGTATTGCTTACCGCGTCCTCGTCGCTTATTATTAAGGTCTTAGTCTTAATACTCTCGCTAAGCGCTTAACCTTCCGTTTTATATACGTCTTAAAATCCGGTGCGCTATAAGGCCCCTAGCGTAAGAAGCTCGTTTTTATTAATTAAGAGTCCCGAAAATGCCTTAATTAGCGCGGCTATAGCGGATAAGGCTAAATAGTAATACTAAACTAAAAAACTGCCGGGTATCTTTTAAGGCGGATTTCCGGTTAAGGCCCTTAAGCTAAATTCTATTAGCAGTACGCGGTAGAAATATCCGCTAAGCTTATCGTCTTAAGGAAAAAGTGACTTTATTATAGGCTCGATCCGGAGGGTGTTTAGTAAGCGGGGAGCCGGATAGTTTTAAGGTTAGCTCGTCCTTACTTTTTCTATTTAGAGGATAATCGATCCGTCTAGATAATACTAAATTTAGTTTACTTAGTTATATAGATTTTATCGTTTTATAGTCTATCTTTCGTTAGTATTTTAAAAGCGGATTACCTCTTAGTAGGTAGTAGTCTTAGCTTAGCTAAGCGGGACTCGTTTTACGTCTTATTTAGCTCCGTAGGCTATCGCGGTATAGTACCTTAAAAAGGGGTAAGGGAGATTATTAAACCGGTATACTTAGTAAGCCGCGGCCTCTTCCGCTTTTATAGCCTACTCGTCTCGGAGTTCTATTATAAGCGCGTTAAGGAAAAGGTGCTTATTATTAAAGTTAGACTTAAAGGCTAATAGGAGCTTCTTACTAAAGAAAATGTTGTTCGGCATCTAACTTCTTATAGGATAAGTACTTAATTATGCGATATAGTCGCTCTTAGCTTAGCGGATATCTAAGGAATTTCCGTTTAGATAAGTAGGAATTGCTACTATTTACTATGCCTTATAGCGTAAGGATAAGGGGATAAGGCGCGGACTAATTACCGCTAGTTAAAGCCAGTACTGCGGACTAATTACCGCTAATCGGGGCTAGTACTATAGACTAATTATCGCTAGTTAGGCTAGTATAACGGACTAATTACTATATATAAACGTATATAAAGGTTTAAAAATAGTAAAAAGCTTATTTATTTCTTAAAAGCATAGCTAGCTACTTTATACTTAGTTTTTTAGGCTAATTTTAAGGATCTCTAACTATACTATTTATAGTATATAGAGTAAACTATAGATATTCTTATAAAATCGCTTAATAAACTAAGTATAAGCCCGGTTAGAAATACTATAGACTATAGTTAAGGAAATCCCTTAAATATCCTTAAATATCCCTTAGAAATCGCGGTAAGGTTTATCTTATATCTTCCGGGGTGCTTCTATAGTTAAAAACAGGTCGAACTATAGTTAGGATATCCCGCGGAAATCCTTAGAAATCCCCTAAAGATACCGGCGGAATCCGCTTAATAGTTTCTATAGTATCTCTTATAGTTAGATACGTCGTAAACTATAGTTAGGTAGGCTCTTAACTATCCGTAGTTATATCCTAGAAACCTTAGCGGGGTCCGACCGGTAATATTCGTCGTATCTCCTTAGGCGAGCCTTTATAGTGCGTGCTCCGGGCGTTCCCGTCGCGGGGTTTCGTAGGGCTTCCTTAAGAGTAAAGTAAGGAGTCTCGGCGTGGCCGTTTAGATTCCGTAATAATATTAGTACTCCTTAGTACTTAGGATTACTAACGGAATAAGGTTTCCGTTATATATACTTTTAAATAACTAGTTGTAGTATCTAAAAAGGATATAAAGTATGTGTATTTATTATAAGTAGGGGTTTTTATAGGGCCTTAAATATTAGTATGTATTTTATTTAAGAAGAGATATTTCCTTTTTAAAAGAGTCTTTTTCTTTTTATCTATTTATTTAGCTTTTATATAAGCTTTATATTGCTTTATCTTTATTATATTAGCTTTATTTATATTAATATTAAAATATCTTTTTCTTAAGTATCTATATAGTAATTTATAATTTATATATTTTAATCTTTTATACTAAAGAAGTATATCTATAGTCTTCTTTTTATTTATAGACTTTTTATCTTTATTTATAAAGGTATTGTCTATAGGTTTATTAGCTATAGGTATATTGTTTATAGATATTATATTGTTTATAGATATATTATCTATAGGTATATTATTTATAGAGCTTTTTAAATTATATATTTTATTGTTAATTTAAAAGCGAGTCTTTATAACTATAAGGATATAATAAAGGCCGTTATTAACAAAGCGTTATATTAGTATATTTACCTCTTTATTTAAAAGAGTAATATTATCTTTACTTATTAAAGCAAAGGTATTAAAAAGAGATAATTAGCTTATTATATTAATATTAATTTAGGGTATATAAAAGCAGTTCTTTAATATATAGCGTATATTGCTATTAAGAAACTTAAAATATAAATTTCCTACGCCTTTAACTATAATAAAAAACGCTTTTCCCTAAGTAATAGTTATATATATATCTTTATAAGAAGAGAGAAATGATTTATTATATACTATATGCTTAAAAGCCCCTTTATTAAAGATAAAGTTATATATATTCCCTTTTTTGTTTTTATAACATTTTTATCTACCTTAAAAACAACCTAAGAAATAAAGGAAAGAAGTGGCTTTAAAGGTCTTATAATATTTTTTATATTAGCTTTCTTTTTCTCTTTTAAAGAAGTATATAAACAAGGTGTATATAAAAGAGGTATAGTAAATATAAAGGGGGTAGAGGGTATAAAGGGTATAAAAAGCATAGAGGGTATTAAGGGTATAAAGGGTATAGAGAGTATAGAGAGTATAGAGGGTATAAAGAGTATAGAGGGTATAGAGAGTATAGAGGGTATAAAGGGAAGAGGAGGGTTATTTACTTAAGTTAAGGAGTTAGAAATATAAAGTATTTCTTTAAAGAGAGAGGACTTTTTAGAGGAGGAAACCCGTCTCTTTTTTCGGCCTTTAACTACTGATTTTCTAGTAACTAAAACTCTCTCTTAAGAAGACTCTCTCGAGGAGGGTATAGGCGTAGAACGCCTATTATTCCTATTCGAATAGTTCTAAGAAGGTCTAATCGGAAGGGGCCTTTAATAAAAAGAGGAGGAGGAAGAAGCTTTAAGTTTAAAACCTATTACCTTTACCTTATCTTTATTTTCCTTAAGCTAAAAATAGTCTTTTATAGCATAGCCCTTTTTTTTACAATTCTTATAAAAGGCGGGTTTTTTACTATATAAAAAGAATAGCTAATTAAAAGAGGGACCTTTTAAAGCTTTAATCCTTTTAAACTAATCGATTAAAGAGAAAGAAAGTGATTTTAAAGTATAGGCTTAGGCGTTATCTTAAAGAGCTTAAGAAATATTAGTTATAAAGCTAAAATAGGAGCTATTTAAGCATTCTAAAATCTAGGTAATAATTACTACCTCGGGGATTTTGATTTCTTATATATTTAGCTTATTAAAAAGCTCTTTTATCTTATTTAAATAGACCTCGATCGAAGTATAGGTTTTAAGGGTTATGTTAAATAGTTCTTTTATAAGAAGAAAATTCGGGGTGAAATTTACTAGATTATAAAGGGTTTTTAAAGCTTCCTAAGCTAACTTTATAGTTATATAGTATTTTATTTTAGAGAGAGGACTATCCTTAACTATAAGACGTATAAGGGCAAGGATTTCCGCGGATTTAGTATATAGATCTTAAGAGACGGCTTTAGCGGCTTTCTCCCGGATAAAAACGGATTCTATTCGGAGTAACTAAGAGGAATAATTCGAAAAACCTATTAGCTTGCTAAATTAGTAGTTGTTTTTAGTAGCTATATTTTTTATAGATTTTTCCGAGAGGTATTTCGGTATAAACGTTAATTAGAAAGAGAGGAGGTAAGAAATATTAATCGAAAGAATATTAGTAAAAGAATATAATAAGAAGGGTCTAAAAAATATAGGGAAAATTGTGTTTAAAGGTGCGTTCGTTGTTTTAGAGGGAAAGATTCTTATAAGGTTTTTTATATATAATATAGTCCTAAAGATGTGGTTAGAAAGACATAAGGTATAAGAAGGAGGAGGAGAGTGGGAAAACTATAAAACCGAGTCCGATAAGATATCGGGAGAATTCTAAAGAAAATACGCTTAGTAAGCGCAACTAAGTAGAAGGTAGGAAAGAGTTTAGCTAGAATTTTCTAATCACGTGATAGTCGGAAAAACGTCGGCAGGGGTTAGGGGTAAGTTTAGCTTAAAGGGAAGCCGGGCTTATAACTAATTAAGGAGCAAATAAGTATAGAAGAAAGCAGGCTTATAGCTATAAGTAAGGGAATTATAGAGATATAAAGAGTGTGCGAAAAAGTAAAGAAATAGGTAAGATGTGTGTATATAAGGTTTATAATCTATTTAAGGTAAAGGGGGGACTAAGGCCTCCTTATATAGATAATTCCTAAGCTATAAGTAACTTAAGTAATTTAGAAAAGAGCCCCCTATCTAGCGTAGTTATGCATAGTAGACTAACAGCTGTTGTTAGGTTAATATTGTATTTATAAGCCTAGGGATTAATTCCGTAAGGAATACGAGGTGGCGTAGCAACTTAGCACGGATTATACATATAGTCTCTATATATACCTCTTCTTAATCTGCTTATATCTTGCTTATATATAAGTGGAATAATATAAGCAGATATATAAAGTATGCACAATTGCATAGCAGATTTAATATATATTTTAGTGTATTTATGTTATATGTTATTTATACTATGTTTAGCCTATAGGCTGCGGGAGAGTATATTTTACTCCCTTATAATAAAGATAGCCTTTATAGGTATAAGTTACTTAAAGACTTTCTCGGAGACCTTATAGCTAAAGATATACTTAATTCCCTATACGCTAAACCTTAGTAGTAAGAGACTTATAGATTCCCCGCTTAAAGCACTATAAGCTAATAAGGTATACTAACTTAATAATCGGCTAACTTATTAATAGATTAGTTAAGTAATAGCTATTAAGAGAAGGCCTTAAAAGACGATATTAAGGGCTTTAATAAAGGAGCTTACTATAATAAATTAACGCTAAGACTTATTTAAGCTAAGCGTATTAATAGCTCTTAAAGTAATTTATTAAGAGAGGGATTAATTGCTATAGAGAAACAGTGCGATAATACCGCACTGCTAAAAGGTCTCGCCCCGGCCTAAGTTAGGGGTCGGGACGCTATTTATCGTCTATATGCTTGCATCTTATATACTAACATACGAGTAGCCGGAGCGCTTGCATCTTACGTTCCGTAACATTAATTTAATAACTTAAGTAACTAGCTAGTCCTCTTTATATTTAGTGTAATAATCGCTACTATAAAGGGATTACTAATAACTTAAAAATAGGCCTTTAAGAAGGATAACTATAAAACTTATTAGTTACTTATAATAAGGCGGGAAATTAATAAATTAAAGTAAAAGGATATTAAAAACCTTATTTATAGACTATTAAAAGCTTAAGTCTTTAATAGGAAATAGGTTTATTTTAAGAAGCTAGTTTAAGGTAAAAAACCTTTTATAAAGGCTTATTAAGTCGTTTAAAAAAACTAAGATCCGAAAGATAAGCTTATAAAAGAACTTTATATAGTAGTAATATACTAAGCTTTATTACAGCTATTTATAACGATTATTATAGTTAAGGACTTAAAATAAGAATAGTTTAATATTATTTATATATATATATATAAAAGTAAAAAAAGAAGTATTCGTTATATAGCTTTATAAGCTTAAAGATAGTATAGGCCGGGTTTATAAGCTTAATAAAGCTTTATATAATTATAAAAGCTTGCTTAAATAGTAGTATAACTAAGTAAGTATAAACATATAAAAATATAGCTTTAAGCGCCTTAAGACGGATAAGTATATTCTTCGCTATAAAGTAAGCGATATACTTATAATCGTTTATATAGATAATTTTATTATAGCGGCACCTATTAAGGAAGCTATTAAGACGCGGCTAGTATTTTAACTAAGCTATAAAAAGCTAAGTAGCTTAGTAAGCTTTAAGGATTCCTAGGTATTTAATTTAAATAAGATAAAGCAGTATAAACGATTTTTATATACTAAATAAAGTTCGCTAAAAAGATCCTTAAGAAATTCGGTTAAGAGGTTATTAAAGCTATAAAAGCATTATAGCTAATAAGACTTAAAGTTCCTTATAATTAAAAAAGTTAAGAACTTATAATAAATACTATAAAATAGCTTTACTAAACTAGTAGCTTTAATTACTTATTAATAAGCACTTAGCCGGATATTATATATATAGTAAATAAGCTTTTTAAGGCTAATAATAACTTAATATATAACTATATAGCAATTATAAAAACGCTATAATATTATATTAAAAGCACTTTAAATTATAAAGTTATAATAAAGAGGAAATACTTAATTAAGAACTTTAAGCTTTATATATATATAAATACCTTCTTTATTATAATATAACAAGAGGGGTTACTATCGCACTAATAAACAAAAGTCCGCTAATAACACTTAACGGTATTACTGCCCCTTACGCTAGCTTTATAAGGCAACCGCACTACTAGTCTTATAAGGCACCCCCCGCCTAGCTACCAGCCACCTTATAACTATCCCTCCTTTATAGCAGCACGTCCTTAGGCTGCTAATTTAATTAACACGCTTCCGGGCGCTTGCTTATAGGCCCCGGTTCCTATAAGTAAGGATACCCTAGCTAACGTAGGCTTCTAAGGCCTAGCGCGCCGCGCCCTTCGGCTAGTTAATACTATTACCCGTAGGCCTAGCTACCCGACGTCTTAATACGCCTTAGGTCTTATGCCCCGCTCCTTACTGCCGCGCGCCCGTTACGTGCTTGCCTTATTAGCTTAACATAGCCGAGCCGGTGCTATCCGTCGCCCGGTCTTAAATAGAGAGCTATAGTTAGGTATTATAATTATAATATAACGGGAGGGGTTGCCGTCGCACTAATAGATAAAAGTCCGCTAGTAATACTTAATAGTATTACTGCCCCTTATGCTAGCTTTATAAAGCAACCGCACTACTAGTTTTACGGGGCACCCCCCGCTTAGCTACTAGCCACCTTATATTTATTAATAACTAAAGCACTTATTGCTTTATAGCTACTTATATTATATTTCTTAGTAAGAAGCTTAATTTTTAAAAAAGTAAAAAGTAAATAATTATAATAACTTTATTTATAAAAGCGGAGTTTATAAACCTTATACTTATAAGTATAGCTATAATATAATAATATTAGCTATTAATAAAACTAAGCTAGCTATAGCTAAGTTTATTTATAATCTTTATAAATAGCTAAAATATAAGGCTTATAGTACTAAATAAGAATAACTTAGCTAAGACTAAGTATATTAATATCTGCTATAAATAGATTATTTACTATACTAATAAGGGCTTTTTTTAGCTAGTATAAGTCTAAACTAATAAGATAATTGCGGATAGCTTTATAAAGGGCCTCTTAAGAGAAAAATACGATTAATTTGTTTAGTAGCTAAGAATAAAGAAAGCGGCTAAATAAAGCTTTAAAGGGCTCTATATATAAATAAAGCATTATATAGGCAGAATAGCTAGTTATAATTAGTTAAATTAAAAAACACTAAGGTAAGAGTAATATATAAAGGAGAGGCTATATTATAAGGCTTTATATATATATACGCCTTATATATAGCTAAGGGGAGGTATTCTAAATATAAGGAGTGTATACGCTAGGGCCTTATACTTATTTTACTGCGAGAGCCCTAAGCGTAGCCCTAGCCCTCATTTGCAGGGGTTAGCCACACATATATAAGGGCACCCCTCGCACACACATTCCTTCCTAGCTAGCTAGACACCATCATCATCTTCCAGAGCTCCCTCTTTCCACAGCTACCAAGATAGGCACTTGCTTGGCATCTATTGTCGTGGAGGCGCCGTCCATAATCGCGGTGGGCTCGCACGGGATGGCCCGGATGCCTCTGAAGCCGAGAAAACAAACAAACGGATCTGAGCAACGCAAGCAAGTTTGGCATCAGATTTGTTATCGTGGGTGATTGCATGCACAGGCAGAGGCCCCTTGTACCCCGTACCCATGTATGCCACACCTTGGAAGATGTACACAGGTACGTGGGTAGGTACCTAGGTATCCGGCAGTCCCGGGATTCTGGATGATTGATTGATTACCTGGTACCTAGGTAGGTACCTACCTATCTACCTACCGTCGTCGTCAACAATCAGGGCAGCTTAGGTACAGGTATCTACCTGGTAGGTAGGTACCTACCTACCAAGGTACCGAGCCCAGGCCGTACGTATCGACGGACCTCGTGTGGGTTCTCCATGCCGGCCGGCCCTTGCCCACAGAAATTGAGAGCAATGCAAAAATGCCATGCGCCACGATAGAAAAGAGAGCGACATCAAAGACAAGCCATCGGTCAAGGAACGTGATGGCAGGTATATGCACGTCACCTGCTATCGCGTTACAGAGGAAGAGCCGAGGGTGGTTTTTAGGGGTCGAATGACGTTAGCCTCGTCCTCGATTGTTGTGAGCACGTGCTGTATTTTCCCTTGGCTGCTGCGCCCGGTTGTTGGGGCCGCCATACCACCCACTCTCTACCTACCTACCTATACATAGTAGAGGTAGCACCTCGGCAGGTACCTACCTAGGTAAGCAGGGTACCTATCTACCTATGTACTCTGCAGCTGTACGAGGCAGCCTGGCAGTGGCTGGCTGGCTGGGCACCTACCGATATATGTATGTACCCATGTACCTACCTATGTACATATACCCCAATGCTTAGGTAATCCAGCCCAGTGGAAAAACAAGCTCCTCCGGGGCGCAACAGCGGCGACGACACACGAAATCTGGGAAAAAAGTCCCGTCCCACCTCCAACCTCATCCATCGTGTTTCGCGCTGCCGACTCTCTGGCTTGCCTCGCACGCCCACTCCCGCGTTCCGGCCCAAAAGCCCGGCCATTATCGTTTTCTTCCTCTTCTTCTCCCTCATTTATTCTTTTCGTCCTTACTGCCCCCCTGTTCGCTGCCTCGGCCTGGCACCTCATCCGGTCCGCGCGCCGCCCACCGTATCCCCCCCGTCGGCACCATTCGAGCCCTCGACCGCTAGATGCCCCGCCATCCGATACCCCTTATTTGAACGCCATCAACTGGGCCTCTTCGCTGCGGCTGCCTGTCGACGACGACATCTCCATC
The DNA here is from genome assembly GCA_027405785.1 of Ophiocordyceps robertsii. NCBI lineage: Eukaryota > Fungi > Ascomycota > Sordariomycetes > Hypocreales > Ophiocordycipitaceae > Ophiocordyceps > Ophiocordyceps robertsii. The sequence goes on along the minus strand of JAPEBW010001092.1, from coordinate 21,355 downwards.
CTCTCTGCCCGTCATGGACCACGCCGCTGTCAGGGGCCTGCTCGCCGCGAGCTTGGAGCCGGATGCGGATAATCGGCGGAGAGCTGAGATTCAGCTGAAGCAGGTACGCACGCTTCCTCGCCTCCATCGACCCCCTCCCTCTACGCCGACATATACACCAGCCCTCGCTGTCGAGGCCTACACCAATGAGCCTCCCAAAGCGCCGCCGCCCGTGTCCCTGACAAGCATCGGCGGCCCGCGTTGCCTCGTCTCCCGAAGCCTCCCCCAAACGGCTCATGACTGACGCCTCATCCCATCATCTACATATAGGTCGAAGAGCATTCTGGCTTCATGGACTGCCTTTTCCAGATTCTGCAGGCCGAATCCGAAGCTAGCGTCCGGCTCTCGAGTACGCATCGCCCTGCTGCAGCTCATCGAACCCTCCGTCGAGTCGACGGCTTGCACCGTGCTCTCTACTAACGGTTTTGCGCAGCCGTCATCTACATCAAAAATCGAGTCAACCGTGCCTGGTACCCGTCCGATTCATTTTCCAACGAAACCTTGATACCCGAAGATGAGAAGGCTCGCATCCGAGACATGCTGGTGCCGATTCTGGCCTCGTCGGAAGGCCCCGTCCAACAACAGCTTGTCCCTGTTCTCCAGCGCATCCTGCAATGCGACTTTCCCGCTCGGTGGCCGCGCTTCATCGACTTCACCATGGAGTTGCTCAACACAAACAGCCCCAGCTCCGCCCATGCAGGCCTCCAGTGTCTGCTTGCCCTGTGTCGAGCCTTCCGCTACAAGTCGACGGAGAACCAGGACAGGCAGCACTTCGACTCCATCGTCGAGACGAGCTTCCCCCGCCTCATGGCCATCTGCAACGAGCTGGTCAACCAAGAGAGCGACGAGGCTGGCGAGATGTTGCACCTGGCTCTCAAGGCTTACAAGCACGCTACCTGGGTATAGGCCAACCTCTGCGACGCGGTGCCATGAACCGTCCACTGACGTTTCATCTCGCAGCTTGAGCTTTCCCCCTATTTACAACAGCGCGAGGTCAACATTGCCTGGTGCACCGTCTTCCTCCAGACCGTCTCCAAGACGGCCCCCGCGAGCTCTATGCAGGGAGATCAATTCGACCGCGAAAAGCACCACTGGTGGAAGGCCAAGAAGTGGGCCTACTTCAACCTGAACCGCCTCTTCATCAGGTGAGTCGGCAGGTTGCCCTCTTTCATCCATCCAGGCCGCTGACACTGCGCAGGCACGGCAACCCCTCGAGCCCGGGAAAGGTTGACGAGGCCGCACAGTTTGCCAAGGACTTCACCACCAACATCGCGCCCGAAATCCTGAAACACTACCTCCAGGAGATCGAGAAGTGGGTTGCCAAGACATCGTGGCTCAGCCGGCCTTGCCTTTCCTACACGCTCGTCTTTCTCGACGAGTCGGTCCGGCCCAAGGAGATGTGGGCGCACCTCAAGGCACACTTGACCAATCTCGTCACCCACTTCGTCTTTCCGGTGCTCTGCCTGACCCCCGACGACGTCGAGCAGTTCGAGGAGGAGCCCGAGGAGTACCTCCACCGCAAACTCAACTACTTTGAGGAGGCGTCGGCCCCGGATGTTGCCGCCACCAACTTTCTCGTCAACCTCACGAAGAATCGCCGGAAAGAGACGTTTGAGATTCTCAAGTTCGTCAATGCTGTGGTGAATGAGTACGAGCAGTCATCGGATGACAAGAAGAACCACATGGCCAAGGAGGGCGCGCTGAGGATGATTGGCACCCTTGCACCCGTCATCCTCAGCAAAAAGAGCCCCATTGCCGACCAGGTCGAATACTTCCTGGTGCGATACGTGTTTCCAGACTTCACCAACCCCCAGGGCTATCTCCGTGCGCGAGCTTGCGACACCATCGAAAAGTTCGAGCAGCTCAACTTCCAGGACCAGAACAACCTGCTGACCATTTACCGCCACATCCTGGACTGCATGGCCGACCCGGCGCTCCCCGTGCGTGTCACGGCTGCTCTCGCGCTGCAACCCCTCATCAGGCACGACGTGATCCGGACAAGCATGCAGCAGAGCATCCCGACCATTATGCAGCAGCTGCTCAAGCTTGCAAACGAGGCCGACATTGATGCTCTGGCCAACGTCATGGAGGACTTTGTCGAGGTCTTTGCCACCGAGCTCACCCCCTTTGCCGTTGCCCTCTGCGAGCAACTGCGCGATACCTACCTCCGCATTGTGCGTGAGCTTCTCGAGAAGGAGAGCAAGGCCGGCGATGACGGCGACGGGTATCCCGAGTACGACGACAAGAGCATCACCGCCCTGGGCGTCTTGCAGACCATTGGGACCCTCATTCTCACCCTCGAGAGCACCCCCGATGTCTTGCTCCACATCGAGGCGGTGCTGATGCCGGTGATCACAATCACGCTGGAAAACAAGCTCTACGGTACGCACAGGCCCGATCGTAGCCGAGGACTGAAGACTGAGCGGGCGCCGGGGCCACTAACACTGCAACAGATCTGTACAACGAAGTCTTTGAGATTATCGACAGCTGTACTTTTGCCGCCAAGGGTATCTCGCCAAACATGTGGCAAGCGTTTGAGCTGATCCACACCACCTTCAAGGCCGGCGCCGAGTATTACTTGGAAGACATGCTGCCCGCTCTCGACAACTTTGTTCAGTACGGCGTCCCGCAGCTTTGCCAGAAGCCGGAATACGTTCAGGCCCTCTACTCGATGGTGGCCGACATGTTCACCGAGAACGTCCAGCAGGGCGGCGTGGAGCGCATCTGCGCGTGCAAGCTGGCCGAGGCCATGATGCTGAGCCTCCGAGGACACATTGATAGCTGTGTGGAGGGCTTCATCGTCATGGCTATGGGAATCCTGGCTGCCCAAGACGTCAAGATCAAGAGCTACAAGATTCACCTCATGGAAATGGTCATCAATGCCATATACTACAACCCCATGCTGACGCTGCAGGTGTTGGAAAACAAGGGTTGGACGAACCGGTTCTTCAGCCTCTGGTTTGGAAGCATGACGTCCTTTAGCCGGGTCCACGACAAGAAGCTGTGCATTGTGGCCATCTCGGCGCTCTTGGGCGTGAATCACGACCGGATCCCCGCCAGCGTTTCTGTCGGGTGGCCGCGGCTGCTCCAGGGCATCACCGAATTGTTCAGGACGCTGCCAAATGCCATGAGAAGTGAGTGGACGTTTCTGCCCAAGTTCCCCGTGTTGGATGGCATGCTGACGGAAGGCGAAAGATCGTGAAGAGGCGCTGCGGGACGATTTCCAACTCGACTCGTCGTACGACTACGGCGAGGATGACGAGTGGGATGAGGAAGATGCCAACTGGAACGGAGAGGAAGAAATCACTCAGGAGGAGACGGCCGAAGTCAAGGACGAGAGCAAGGCGTACCTGGAGTTCTTGAATGACGAGGTATGTGGACGTCGATGGGCGTGGTTCCCCGAAGCGCGGCTGGGCGAATGTCACTAACGGCGAGACCAGGCCTCAAAGTTCAGCCGTCCCATTGACGACGGCGACGAGGACGAATTGGGAGAGGACAGCGTCCTGCTCGAATCGCCCTTGGATAAGATTGAGCCCTATCAGCTATTCAAGGCCGTTTTGATGAGTGAGTCGACGAAGGACTGGGTTTGGACTAGGTGGGCGCTTGCTAACAGTTGACGAAGCGATGCAACGGGAGCAGCCCCAGTTCTATGCCAACCTGGCTGGCCACCTGTCGGCAGAGGATCAAAGCATGGTCCAGGTCATCATGACAAAGGCGGACGAAATCGCTGCACAAAACGCTCAACTCCTGGCGCAGCAGCAACAGGCCCAAATGCCGCCCAACGCCGCGCCTGCCAGCTAGATGCAGTCGGTCAGCCCTGGCTTATACTCTCGAACTCTGAGGCGTCGAGATGGGAACGGGAGGCTTCTTCTTGAAAAAGCAACATGGTATAGGCTTTGAGATGCTATTACGGGGGCTGCGTAGGGACGGACTGGGGGGGGGTAGGCGAGGAGCTTGGTGCATGCTCGATAGAAGAGTACGGGATGTGGCGATGAGCTGCCACGACGACAGACCGGCCGGAGGATTGCGTTTCGATGACACTATCAGCGCCAGGCAGAGGACGACAAAGGGCAGCACCCTCGAGGGGCCGGGTGGGCCCGGATGACCACTGAGTCTGTAGTTCAACTGTTTTCTCGGGAGTATCCTTGGCCGCAGCGCTTTGACGGCCGAGGGGCCATGCGGCCACGTAGGTAAGTAGACGTGAGGAAAGATGGAGGGTAGAAGGAAGCATGGTCACTGGCCGAGTGGAGGACAAGAAGAGAAAAGGTAGAAGAAAAAAGGACCAAAAAAAAAAAGGAAGCGAAACTACATCGAAGACAAGACTAGCCAGCAAAGATTGCATGACTTGTTTAGGTTATCAGCATGCAAATAGTTGTGCACTTTGCAATGCTGCATTTGTGCCATTGCCTTGGTGGGGAGAGGCCTTCGGCCGCGGACGAGAGGCGGCTGATTGGCTCGCTCCCCTGGAGAGTTGCTACCAGGATGACCTCGGCAGGAACCCCTCGAGGTCCCCGCCCCCACAGTTGTATGTACATATTAAGCGAGATATCCCCGCGCGGTCCAACGTCCGACCTCGGTTCGCCCTCGCTCTTTTCCCGCCACTCGATATCGGCGCCAGCAACGAGCACTTCAAGCTCGACATCCGGCCCTCTCGCCTCCGACTATTGCCAAACTCTGCCGTCGCCGGGTCCGTGAAGCGTTTCCTCCGTGCAGGCGAGCCCCATTTCGGTTGGACTTGGTTGGAGCCGGGGCACAAGAGCGTCGTAAGGCGCGGGCGACTGCAACCCTCATTTGGTTGATTCTCTCTCGACGGCACACGACGCCCGAGACCCCTCTGCGGCTCCGGGCGAATCAGCTTCCCCTTGCCCAGCATGACGACCAGGTTCCGTGTTGAATGTGAGGCATAACAGGGTGCTCTGGCTCCTATGCGGTCGTTGCCACGGCTGACGATGGCTCCAAGATGCGCTCAAGACGCACAGGCGAGACCAATTCATCGGTACGTGGACAGATTCCTACCCGAAGCATCTTGTCCCGTCGATGGTGGAAGAGCAACCGAGACAAGAGCCCAAGGAGCACAGTGGCCATCGAGTGAGGCTCGGGGGGGGGCTGGCTGTCTAATGAGCCTCTCGAGCTCCGGCCGCCGTTGCCTTGCTTCGCGTGCTCACTCTTTCACGCTGCAGAATGGGTCAAAGCCTTGCTGGCCGTTCCATTTGTGCTCTACTCGCAGCCGACGGGCGTGCTGGGCGATGACACCAACGTTGCCAAGATGGCCGAGGAGGCGCACCGGCGCTATGCCGAGATTATGCGAGACGTGGAGATGATGATAGACGATCACAGTAGGTCATGGCCTTTTCCATTTTGCCCATCATCGTCGCTCAATCTTGGCGTGCTTGCCTGGCTCACAATGCTCGCAGTATCGCGTCAAAAGCACAGCCACGCTAGGGGCCAGAGCCAGGACGGCGTCGGCACCAAGACTCTGCCGCCGCCGCAGCACCATCTCCCCTCCAAGCTGGGCATGCTGGTGCCGACGGCGGGCCCTTTCTTCACCCGGCTGCCGCTCGAGGCCGCCTTCAAGTACCAGGACCGCAAGCGTTACATTTCGTCGCGCCGCTACGTGGCGCCATCCTTCAACGACGTTCGCCTCGTCCTCAACTCGGCCCAGGTCATGGCCGTGACGGGCGGCGCGCTGCGGCTGGCCACGTTTGACGGAGACGTGACGCTGTACGACGACGGGGAGAGTCTGAAGCCGTCGAGCCCGCTCATCCCTCGCCTCCTGGGTAAGTCTTGATGTTCCTCGATGCCCCTTTACTCTTGGGGAGATTGGTCTGCTGGACCGGGGAACTCACCTGGGCTAGACCTCCTCCGCAAGAACATCAAGGTCGGCATCGTGACGGCGGCCGGGTACACGACTGCCGACCGCTACTATGCGCGGCTGCACGGGCTCCTCGACGCCATTGCGGCGGCGACGGACCTCGACGACGCGCAGAAGCAGAGCCTCGTCATTATGGGCGGCGAGGCAAACTATCTGTTCGCCATGGACCTGTCGTCGGAGTACCGGCTGGCGCCGGTGGCGCGGACCGAGTGGCTGACGCCCGAGATGGCGGCGTGGTCGGCGGCGGACATTACGGCGCTGCTCGACGTGGCCGAGTCTGCGCTGCGCGACTGTGTGCGGACGATGCGGCTGCCGGCCGAGGTGGTGCGCAAGGACCGGGCAGTGGGCATCGTGCCGTCGCCGCCGTCGGTGCGCATCGCGCGCGAGTCGCTCGAGGAGACGGTGCTGGTGGTGCAGCGGATCCTGGAGCTGTCGAGCCTGGGGACGCCGGCCGGGTCCGGGCGCAAGGGCGGGGTGCCGTTTTGCGCCTTCAATGGCGGGCGCGACGTCTTTGTCGACATTGGCGACAAGAGCTGGGGCGTGACGGTGTGCCAGCAGTGGTTTGGGCGCGGCGGCGGCGCCATCCGCGGCGAGAATACGCTGCACGTGGGCGACCAGTTCCTCAGCGCCGGCTCAAACGACTTCAAGGCCCGCAGCGTCGGCACCACGGCGTGGATCGCGAGTCCGGACGAGACGGTCGAGCTGCTCGACGAGCTGGCCGACTTGATGCAGAAGAAGCTGTCGTAGGCCGGGGAGTTGCAATGGATGACTTTTTGGAGGACAATGTCGTGATTGATGCATGACCGTATACTGTATGTTGATGGTGACTGAATAAGACGACTTGCTCCTGTTGGTTGCAGAGAGTCTTGGCGGCTTGTCAATGGCATCGACTCACGATGGCTTCAAGTCTCGGCCCTTGTAGGTTTGTCTACTCTCAACATGTCCCGTCTCCCGGCTCGGAGGCTCCCTTCTCAGAGGCCTTCTCAGAGGCTCAGTTCGTCAGGCAGCACCAAGGCCATGGCCGAATCGTGGCTTCCCCAGCCAAAGCGCGACCAGCGCACAGTATCGACCCGTCACGGTGCAAGGTATCCTCTACCACGGGAGGGAGCAAGCAGCACACGCCCCCCCTTCTCTGCCTCGTGCATCGCGACTCCAGACTTGGTGACCATGGTCATAATCGTCACGACCAGCATCGCACCTCCTAACCGCACTCCCCCCCTTTTCTCCTGCCCCCAATGCTGCTCCCCTCGCGCCCTCTCCACCGGGCGACTGATGGGCGAAGACAGGCACGCGGGGGGGGGGGCCACCATGACGATGACCAACCGCCCCCCCCCTTTGCTCGGCACCGCGTATCCGAGCCCACGGGCGGACAGGCGGCGGCGTCGGGTGGTTGATGGAGGAGGGTTGATGGAGGGGGGGGAGGGCCGTCTGCCGTGGTCGGTCTGCCGTGGTCGGTCCATGCTTGCCGGCTCGGCGGCGCTGGGGAGGTGCGAGAGAGGGAGGAATGGGACACGGCGACAGAAGCGGCGGTCAAACCACGTCCCGTGAGCCTAGGGCACGCCCATGCGTCATGGCCCATGGCTCGCAAGGCGCCCGTCGTATGTAGGCGGCTATCCGGCACCCAACCCCCCTCGACCCCTTTCCCCACGTCGAGCCCCCGGGGCCAGGGGGGGTCTCGCGCGCTTCGGCAGCACCAGCATCACACCGGTTTCCTCGCCGTTCTAGAAGCGGCGTGTCGTCTAGCGTGAGAGAGAGAGAGAGCGAGGAAGAAGGGGTTGTCCCCCCTTCTCCTCCATCAACGGCTTGCCGACTTAGCCGACGCGCCGTCGAGGGCTGATTGATGGGATGGATGGGATGGATGGGGGCATGACATCCGCTGCAGAGACATAGAGAGGCGACGACGAGGCCAACGGCGACGAGGCGGCGTTTGTTGGTGATGCGACGCACGCACGATCGATCCGCGGCTGTGGCGCCTCGTGTGCATGCGCCCCTTCGCCATGCCCTGTTTTGCCTGTTGCTGCAACCCACGCCCTCGCCCGCTCTCTCGCCCTCTCCAGCACGCCCCAGCGTGCGCCTCTCCCCCTCCCCCGTTCTGTCCTTTGCCCGTCCGAGCCTGCCCGCCCGCCATTGACGTCGGTCGACCCAGACACCACGGGAGAAATGTCCTGGCCGCCGAGCCGTGCGTCAGTCAAAGACAAAAGGAAAGGGGGGGGGGGGATCGGCGCCGCACGTGCTTGTGCGCCAACGCTCTACCTGGCCGACCGGATATCGGCCCCTCGACTGAAGCGTCGAGAGCCTCCTTTCCCTTGTAGCACCGCGCGGTACATGCAGGGACAAGGGACGGACACGAGACTGGCTCGACGTGCATCCTCCAGCTCCGCCATTTGCTACCCATTGGGAAACCTGCACGTCGTTGCAGGAGACACCACACCCCCGCGCCGTTTTCTCAGCCGTACCCGTCGCCTGCCTATCCGATCGTCATGTTCCTCCCCCCCCTCTCGTCTGCCGGCACTTGCACCACCCCAAGCCTTGCTTTGTCTGCTGCACCGCAGCCCGCAAGGCGCGCTGCTCAACAAGGCGTGCTGCCCACGACGAAAGTGCCGCCATCACATACATGGCAGGCCCGTCAAGTCGCGTGGCCGTGGAAGAGAAGAGCCACACGTCAACAACTCATGCCACCACAGACGGACGCAGAGCGCCAAGGACAGCTCCTCACCCGGCAAAACAAGAGTCCCGTCATGAATGAATCAAGCCCACACTCAAATGGCAACAACACTGCATTACGTGCTGTGCTAAAGGCTAGTCTTCACTGTACCTTCCTCTCTCCCCTATTTTCAACCGTGCTCCCGCCAACGACTCCGTTCCACCCTTGCCTTCTCTCCATGCGCCAAATGTAACAGATAGAACCACCCAGTATTCCGCCATGCAATCATGTCCCAAGCTTCCCAGTAAAATCCCCCACGCCAGGCCCCGTCTCTATCCAAGTACAGTGTTCCGCCGCGGCAAATGGGTTAGGAGAAATAAAAGGGGGGGCGGCCGGCCTCGCCCTATATGTGCGTGTACTGGCATATGTAAAAAGGTGCACCAGACGAGGCAAGCCCCGTCGTTGATATGGAATAGTGTGCAAGAAGCGAACAAAGACACGTCCAAGCCCAAGACGCCAGACTGAACTGCAATGCCGCTGGGACCTCATCAATCCCGTGATGGGTCCGGTACCGAAAAGAGACCACGAGTCCGGTGGCCGGGCGCCACGTCCAAGACAAAAGGGAAAACTCAACACGTCGAGGCTCTCAGTGGAGCTCGTCCACGTCCTTCACATGTGACCAGCAGAGAGCCTGTCCGAGGGCCGCGTGCGTGTGCCTCGAAAAGTATGGGGGGGTTTCGTAGCCGGACCGACTTCAGTAGCCGGCCTGCCCCGGCATCTTGCCCAGCGAGTGGGACCCGGAGCTCTTGGGCGGGAGGTGGTTGTGGCAGAAAATCTTCTTGGCCCCGGGCTTGCTGCAGTAGTCCTTCTTGGAGGCGTCAATCACCTGCGCCTGGTCGTCATACGACTCCACCTGGCAACACTCGACATTCCTCATCCACCGGTTGTTGAGCACCTCCTCAATGGAGATGCGCCGATCCGGATTCGGGTTGAGCATCTGCAGGAGCAGACGTCGCAGGGCCGGCGGGTTGACGCCCACGTCCAGGGCCAGGCACTTGGGGTAGTCGGCGTCGGTGATGCACGCGTCGCACTCGGGGTGCTGCTTGTTCCACTTGGCCCAGCCCATCACCAGCTTGTCGTAGTGCAGGTTGCCGGGCTCGGCCCGCGACCAGATGGCACCGCCAAAGGTGAGGTAGATCATGACAATGGCCGAGCTCCACACATCGAGGGCGCGGGCATCGTACTGGTTCCTCTTCTCCAGCACCTCGGGCGCGATGTAGGGCTCGCTGCCGCAGATGCCGGGCGAGCAGAGGCGGATGGCGCCCATGTTTTGCCCGCACTGGCCGCCCGCCTCGCGCAGGCCGGGGTGCGTGCCGGAAAAGACCTCGGAGACGCCAAAGTCGGTAATCTTGAGCTTGCTGTCCTTTGTCAACAGCAGGTTCTCGAGCTTAATGTCGCGGTGGGCGATGCCGTTGGCGTGCAGGTAGCCGACGCCCTGGATGAGTTGCTTGAAGAGGCAGAGGCGGTCCTTTTTCTTGTCGTCGCCCTTGAGGTGGCCCTTTTGCACGAGGCCAAACAGGTCGCCCTCGGAGCAGTATTCCATGACGTGGTTCCAGCGGCTGTGGTCGGTGCAGAGCCGGATCGTCTCGACAATGTTGGGGTGGTGGAGGCTCTTGCCGATGCTGAACTCGGATTTGATCTTCTTTTCGTACTCGGCCTGGCTTTCGCGGTGCGACTTGCCCCGAAACTCCTTGACCGCGTACAACTCGCCAGGGCAGCCCTTGCGCACCATGAGCGTCACGCGCGACGCGGCTCCCTTGCCGAGGTGCTTGCCGTGGCGGCCGAGAATCTTGTGCTGGTACTCAAACTCGGACAGTAGCTCGGCGACGTCGATGGTGAAGTCGTCGGGGAGACTCAGGCTCATGCGGCGAGCCTTGACACCGGTGCCGGCGTCGGGCGGCAGAGGCCAGGGCAGGCGCTCGAGGGGAAACGTCTTGCCCTCGCCGTCGCTCTGACGCTCCTGGGCGGGCGTGTGAGGGCGTTCGCCCGTGTCAAAGCTGCTGGCGCGCCGGACGGCCGTGTTGGGTCTGCCCCTGCCCACGACGAAGTTGACGGCGCGCCCGCGGAAGGTTAGGCCAGTGGTGGCGCGGCCCTTTTTCTTAAAGTCGTCCGAGCTGGGAAGCGACTCGCCGGCCATGGCGGAGCGCTGCGTGGGTATCATCTCGAGGGAGGAGCCCGGCGAGGGAGGGGAGCTCGACCGAGTCGACTTGGCGGACCCAATGGAGAAGCCGCGGTCGCTGCTGGGGGCCGGGCCGTTGGTCGAGTCACCGCTCGACTGTCTCGTGTTTGCCGTCGCCAGAGCTGGGTGGTCGACAATGGCAAACTCCCTCTCCTTCTCGGCCGAGTTGGAGCGGCGAAAGAGGTTGGACACGGTCCGCTTGAAGCTGCTGGCCGAGCCCCGGGTGCTTCGACGCGACTGAGAGGTCTGGTGGGCGAGGTCGGTCGAGGGGGCGACAATGTCCCTGGCAGCAGTCGGGGCCGGGGGAGCGGAAACGGGCGGGACCAAAGGAGGAAGTCGCTTGGGTGTGGCGGGAGGGGGTTTCGAGACGAGCGACGGGGCGTTGTAGTCGTGGTGGGTGTGCAGGGTGAAGTCCTGCGAGTAGCGGAAGCCACTGACGGGAGTGACGGGCTCGACGACCGAGTCGCAGCCGGAGTCCTCGGCGCTCTCCTCGGGGATGATGTCGGAGGGGGATTGGCGGGGCGACGACGAGTAGCTGGTCGAGTATGAGGGGGCGTGCTGAGGGGGAGGAGGCGGCGGCGCTCTGGAGGGCGCCGCGATCGGTGTCGCGGAGCTGATTCTGGAAGTAGCGGCTGCGGGACCCGAGAGGGATGTGTCAGCGGATGAGCCGCATGAGAGAGCGGTCACGTCATGCAAATGAGAGGCCGGGTGCAGCGGCGTCGAGATGGGGAGCCGAGTGCACGGGCAGGCAGCGAGTGTGAGTGGGTGGCGGTGGTGGGGGAAGGGGGGTTGGTGCGGGCGGCTGATTGGTCAACGTGATGGTTGTGATGGTGGAGGCGCTGGTGGTACGTGCGTCGTGGTGGAAGCAGCGAGGGGATGACGGGGGAAGGGGCGGCGACGAGGCCGAAGACGAGGCCGACGACGAGGCGGGAAGCGAAAGACGAGGGGGGACGGCGGGCAAAGAAGAGGAGGGCTTCTTCCATGGAAGAGTGGATGGAACATGTGGATGCAACCATGCATCACGCAGGTTGCGGTTGCGGGCCACTTACCACTCTTGTTCATGGGCCGCGGGGCCAGAGGGCTCGGCGATGCTGCAGGAGATGCAAGCGCCATTGCGAGCAGATGATTGTCGGTGCAGTTAAGTAAGTGGCAGGCGGCAGGCGATGATGCCCACCACTCACTGGCAGCGCGTTGGGATTCCACCTCTCGAGGCGCCTGTGCTTAGCCTGCCGGAGGGCGCCGGCGGACGGGTTTCGGAGCCTGCTGAAAGGGCGGCGCCGGGCGTTCCAGTAGGGGGTCCCCCCTGGAGGCTGGGGTCTGGGGAGTGGCGGTACCCGGGTACAGGTACCTGTAGCCACGACGTAGTGGCTCACGGGGCGAGGAACACAAAAAATAAAATAAAGAGGCCGGATCCGACAGCCAACCACGGCGAGGCACACGGACTGTTGTTGGTTGGCTAGTGGCGGCTATTGCTCGACAGACGACGACAAAGGGTGACGGGGGATAGTCGAGCGTTTTGTGCCGCGAATCAGGGTCCCAAGGCCCGAGGATCAAGGGCCACGAGGTCCACGAGGTGCTGTGCTTTCCGCGTGCGTCGTCGTGTTTGGGCAGCCGAGTCTTGGTCGTCGCCGCCCGGGCCAACGGATTTGCTGGCGCAGCGAGCAAACAGCTGTGACGTCGTCGCACAATGTCCCTGACCCGAGGTGGAATAGAGGTCGGTGCTGCGTGTCGCGACTGGGCGGTGAGCGTGTGCGTGCGGTGGTGTGTGTTTGCGCGTGAGAGTGCCTGTGTGAGAGATTCAGGGTGATGGTGGACGGTGGATGATGGATGATGGCTGCGGCGGCAGACGGCGGACGACGAGCTGGTCAAGGTTCGACGTGAGACGGGTCGACGACGCTTGTGGGGGCGGAAAGAGAAACCAGTCTCGAGAGGTGGGCGGGAGGAGGCATTAATATTAAATGTCGGCAGTCGAGGGGAAGATCCGGGACGCCAGGCACAGAGTCGGAAGTAAGTTGAAAGCAGGTGCGCTATTGCCAAAGCCAGGCCTGCACGAGTGAGTTTCCGCCTGCGTTTGATAAGCGAACTTGGTTTGGACTGCCTGCTGGTTGAAAGACGGCAACTTTTAATCTTGCGCGCTTTATGCTTTGACGAGGCGAGCTAGGCGGGCGAGGAGTAGTTGAGGGAAAGGAGGCGAGGCGGGAGGGGGAAAGGGCATCAGAAGCTCTACTTATCAATTGCCACCAAGTAGAAAAAAGGCTTGTTTCTCGCGACTCCCTGCAAATGCGCGCCATGGACGGTACCGGCCAGAATACCACGTCTTGGACGCATGTGCGAGTACGTACATTGATCCATCCATTCTGATAATTAAAGAAACAAAAACCCTCGCCTGCTGTTCTTCTCCGCTTCTTCTCTCGGGGGGCTTGGGGATAGAGAGCGCCAAAGAGGGCTCGTGGAGGGGGGGCGTGTGGGGATGAGGAAGCTCCGTGGCCATTGGCAGGTACCTGTGGTGGGCGGCTGTCGCGCACTGTGCGGCCTATTGGGGACGTATCTCTTCCCTCCATACCAAGTGGCATGGACATATGTACCGTGCCTTACCTCCTGCACCCCAAGTCGATACCTACCACCAACCCAGGTAGGTACCTGCCCAAGGTATCCGTACCTAGAGTTTGCACGACGGCCAAGGCAACAAGAAGCGTGTTGGACACCGGTCTCTGCATGCGTGCACCACCGCGGCGAGGCACCTTGGGCGTAGGGCCAAAAAGCAAAGGCGGGCTGGGCTCCCCTTCTTGTCGCAATCTTGGGCCTCTTGGCAGCAGGGGAGGGCGCCTGAGACCTGCCCAGTCAGATGCCTCGGCACTGTACATGCCTTGGCTGCCTGGGTAAGGTGCAGTGCACATGCCTACCTGCCCCCCTGGGACGGCCTCGCGGGGCCCTTTGTACAGTACGAGGGCTACCTATACTTGTCCTGGCTAGGTATATGCATGTCCTGTCGACAGAAGGCGGAACATGGCCTGGTGGTGGTGGTGGTTCCTCGGGTTCTTCACCGACGGAAGCCCTCCCCCCTTCGAACACAAAAAGTAAAAATAAAGTAAAAAAGGGAAGAAAAATACTCGTACATACCGTACTGTACTCCCCAAGAGACTCGAGAAAGGTGTTGAATGCCCTCGCGTCGAAGAGAAAAAAAAAAGGCCTCTCCAAAGGTCAGCGGGCTGGCAGGGCACGTTGGCTCCCCATTCTCAACGTTTGGCAGCAGGTTGCCAGCCTCCTTTGCGGTCAGAAAGGAGGCATGGGTAAGTGAGGCTCGCTCTTTTTTCGGCATCACTTATTTGCCCACGACGCAGCGCGTGCCCTTTGTTGGAAAGGGCCGCTGCGTGCCCACCAATGGAAAGCATCCGCATTTCAATCCGTCATTGCACCTTGACATGCCTATGTCATGTTTTTCTGGGTGGGAGGCACTGTATATGTCATGTACGCGCGAGGCACGAGGCCGCAAGTGCTCCGCATCGCCGGGTCTTCCCAGCCTACGCCTAGTCGTGTTGGCGGGTGCGGAGGAGCAGGCAGGGAGAGGGCCCGACCCCATATCCGGTTACCATGATAAGGTAAATTGCACAGTACATACGCTAGCTGAGGTTATAGCTCATGCGTCATTGATGCTCCATTGACGCCCGCAAGTATCGCGCCAATGTCGGGGTAAGAGCGTGCTCGCTTCCAGGATGGCCCTGCTCCTGCCCCGATGTTGGCAGCACTGCTATCTCGTGCTGAGCATTCGTCCCCATCTCCCTGTCTGGGGCAGCAAAGGCTAATAAATACCGCGAATCCGCACCCCCCTCTGTGTCCCGTGCAATGAGGATACGGAGGGTGGGCCGGTGGGAGAGGAGAAGAGAGGGGTTGTGCGTGCCTTGACCGTCGACGACGTTTTCCTGATTCTTTGCGCTTCGTTTCGCAGCACAACCAAGAAACGGTTTTGCTTGGCATGTATCACCACCATTGCACGCACACACACACACACACACGCACAGCTCACACACACACAGCTCACACACACACACAGCTGACGTCGATGCACAGACGCGGCGGCGGTGGCGGTGGCCCGGGCCCATGAGCATGAGGGCGCTGTGTGGTGACGACGATGCACGACGACGACCATGGATGGCCGCGTCGATGCCGTTGTCTTGCCCACCGAGGCCCGGAGAGCCGTCGCCGCCCGGAGCTGCCTCGCCGTCGCCTCCGGAAGCTTGCAGCCTCGGCGGGCGGCCGTGGCTGGTTGCCTCGTCTCGTCCCGTCTCCTTTTCGGCTCGTCGCTTGGCCATGGTTCACGATGGCTTGGCCATGGTTCGCGACGGGGTCCGGACAGACGGCAACAGACAGAACAGACACACACAGGCACACAGACACACTCACTCGCACACTCACTCGCACTCGCACACGGCCCCGCATCAGAGGGCACCGTTGCTCTCTCTCTCGATTGGCGACCTTGAACGCGCCCGAGGGACCTACCTAATCCAGTAACCTCCCCCATCATCCGAGCTTGCCCCCGAGACGCAGTCCCCGTCGAGCTAGCCCCGGGCCGGGCGAGGACGGCCCTTTCTTTGCCTCTGCGTCCCGTTCTTGACGCTTGGTAAGTAAAGGGTCGAGAGCCGAGAAGGGCTGCGGCTTAGCGCTTCCCCTTTGTCCTCCAAAGCATCGAGTCGTGCGTGTCTGTAGTTTATGCACGCCGGCGTCGTCTTGCCAGTAGAGAGAGAGAGAGAGAGATGGATGGTCATGGCGGCTTGCGAGCAGAAGACGCAGCCAAGGTGGTGTTTTCCTGCTTCCTGTGACGTTTCTTGCCGCATCTAACACCGACCGACAGTTTCCCGCTGTTGTCGCTCGAGCCGGCCAACAGCAGGGACGATGCTCTAGGTGGGTTCTTAAGCGCGCCTCGCCGGCTCCCATGATGCGAGAGGTGGACGGTTTAATTGGGCCGGGCCGGCACAGTCGGCACCTCTCGTTCTGCCCATCATTCATGCACCGGCGACTACTGCGTGCGTGCTTGTTCATGTGCTGCCTACTCTGCCTCAGCTCGAGACGGACGGACCGACGGCTTGGCCCCAAGATCAGGGACCCTTAACGGGCGTCGTTTCCACTCACACCCACCACCGTTCGTTCTCGGCCTCTCTCGCGGCGCTCTCTGATCGGGGCCGCACGTGCGCGACTCATATCTGGGACGCATGTGTGTAGTGGGCAGGCATGTACATACAACGAATACGTATGTACGAATACAGTGGCGCGTCAGTGGAGATGAAGATGGGAGTCTCGGCCGACCAAAGAAAGAGGGCGCCCAGATAAGCTCGCTCGCAGCAGGGCTCCGTCATGACAAGTTGTGCATGCACCACCATGTCATGGCCCGCGTCCACGACTATCAACATGTCGGCAAGCCATTCTCCGACCTCGTCGGCACAATCGTCATCCATATCGGCTCGAGGCAAAAGGCCCTGTTGGCTCCTCGGCCAGAGCGCCTCCCGAGGCTCCGTCTGCCCCGGTCCCTTGGCGCGACGAATGGATGCGTGACAGGCCCGGACCCGATCGGAGTCGCATCGTCCCGTAGTGGGCGAGGCGCATCGACAGTGACACGGCAGCAGACAACTCGACATGGTTGGCTGGTTGGTGCGCGGGGGGGCTTGCTGGTGACAAGAGCCATCACAGCCCGTCTCCCTAGGAACGCACGCTGGTCATTGGCCTCTCCGCATCTGCCACGGCCAGACGACGAGAATGGTGCAACCTCGGTTCGCTTCTTAATTTTAAGCTTTTATTTATCCTCTGAGATTGGCTTTGCACAAGGTCTTGCCCGGACAAAACCCTGTCCCAAGCCATTCAGGCAGAAACACACAAGGAGGGAGAGTTGGCGTGGCGTCCCATCTCGGGATTCCTTTTCTTGGCCGCGCCCATTTTACATAGGTCTGTCTTGCCAAGGGGTGAGTGAGGGGGGTGACTTTTCACTCGGGCCCAAGAATTTCACACACACACACACACACACACACACACACACACACACACACACACAAACTCTCGCCCGCTTTGGAGGCTGTCACGGTGGCTGCTTCTACTGATTCGGCGAGTCTGTCTAGACGGGGCCCGTGACGACGACCCGAAGGGGAAAGGAGGAGGAGAGTGGAAACAAGACTGGGCCAAGAAAAAGAAAGAAGCTTAAAAAGGGTTGCGGGCCGTAGCAGACTTTGGGCCGGGACGACGAGGCGGGAATGCACGCGTGCCAAGACACGCCGTCGGTCGGCAGTGCTGGGATTTGCAAACATGGTCCAATCCGTCATGGCCATCCGTCGTCGTCGTCGTCACGGCCTTGTTGGGCGCGTACGCACGCACGCACGCACACACGCACAACGAGGCGCGTCGACGAGGCGCAAACCGACGATCCATGCCGCCGTCTTTCAACCGTGGTTCCTCGCCTCTGTCACGTCGGACGCATGCATGCACAGTATGTATGTATGCTGTATGTAGGCGCCCACGGCAGGAATGCTGGGCACAGAGTCTCAGATGAAACCGCAATTCCAGCCGGGGCCCTTGCCTGGAGCAGGGGGGCCGGCCGTCGTTGGTCGTCGTCGCCCTCGTCTTTGTCTCTGGAGAGAAGCGAGGTCACACGCCGCGGGTGCCTGGATTGGCCAGACGCTTGTCTGTCGTCCGTGACTGCATCACAATGACAGTTCAAGAACAAGAGGTGCCGACGTCTCACCCCCGAGACAAAACGTCGTTGATTGCGCGTCCCTCAAACCCCCCGTTTACTGTAATTATAAGCTTGTTTGCCCTGCCGGGAGGCCCCCAGCCTATCGTTTCCCGTCACCCGCCGCCAAGTGCCGTGTGTCTATCTGTCTGTCTTTCAGTCCGTCTGTCTGTACAGAGTACGGATGGATACATTCATGAGCATGCTGTACTGTAGCCTACAAGGTTGGCCCGTTCGGGTCACTCCGAAACCACCCCCCCTTGCTCGCCTCTTCTTGGCAAATACCCCAGGCCTGCTCCTCACCGACGACATCGGACGGAGCCTGTCCCGTTTCTATTTGCTTCTTCCTCCTTTGATTTCTTGGCATTCACTCACCCTACCGTACCGGGTGCTGACCCTGGTCTCGGTGATGCAAGTGTCATCGTGGCTCACATGGTACTCATTCTGTGAGCCAGAGACACGGCCGTGCGCCCGAGTCGAGTCGAGTCGAGTCGAGTCCCCGAGTCCCCTCTCCTCTCCTCTCCAACAAAAACGTGTCAAAGCACAACAAGCGGCTCCGGCGCTGCACATCGCCGACCTCCCACACAAAGCCCCCTTGCCCATCCCCTTTCTTTGGCGTCTTGGCGATGCTGACTGCAGCGCCTCCTCCCCTCGCCCGCTCGCCCTTCTTGGGCCGCGAGGAGCCAGCATATGCTCGCTGTCTGACCAGCATCTTGGCCCTCTGCTCGTATCCACGTGCGCACATGCCGATATTCGTACTGTAGATGTGTATTCGCATGCCCGCCTACATAAACACATCGTGTATATCCAGCATGTACGAATACATACACATATGTATGTATACGGCATCCTCGAGACAGGTGCATCCGCAACAAGGAAGGCCATGTAAGGTACCGGGCCTAGCAACATACAAACGAGCACCCCCCCCCCCCGGAGAGAAAAGGAAAAATACTCCCGCACCCCCTCCACTCGCCCTTTGCCCATCCCACTCTACAACATATCTGTACATACCTCCTGCATCTGCCAAGTCACATGCAGCAGTGAGACGGCCGTCCATGCCGCCGTTCCTCCGGCCATCGCCGTTGCCGTTGCCGTCGCTGTCGCCGTCCTCCGCTCCTACAAAGCCCCGCCCCCGGTGCGGACCGCGCCGCCCTCGGTCGACCCGCCGCCGGCAAGCGGACCCCCGGAGCTCGCAGGACACCTGCCGTTCGAGAGGTCCGGTTTGATTGACATGCTTGCCCGACTTCACAGGACGCATTCCAATCCAAGCCGACACGGTAGAGGCCATCGTTTGGCCACAAGGCCCAGGTTGCCGTCATGAGACAGCCAAGCCGGCCAGGATGAGGGAGGGGCAGACCACACTCGACCGGGCGCCCACAGACACGCAAAGTGTACAGGAGGGGGGCATTTCGAACCCGCCGTCGATGCAGGCGGCCCATCCATCCAGTCATCATTGTCTTGCACCGCGGCAACACGGACAGAGACGAGCCGCTGGGGAGCTCGCCGTAGCCACGTGCTCCTTCGCTACGAGCCAGCTCATGACGTCGCCCATTCGTCCGGCCCCTGACGCTGTCCAGACGCCACGTCCAAGCCAGCACGGGACGCTTGGTCGTTGCGGGCTGCTGCAGAGTAACCCCGAAATATTTCTCGCTGCCGCCGCCGCCAAGAGGGACGGCCAAATGTGCCTTTACCTGGGCCGTCTGGCCGGCTTGTTTTTTCCTTTTCCCCGTGTGACCCCATGGGCGAGGACAGGCAAGGGGAGCGAGCGCTGCCTTGGAGCGTCATCGGCTTTTGGTCTTCGGGGGGTTTGATCTTGACCGCTGACGGCAGCATCACGGGCCTCGTGCTGCCAATGGCTGGTCTCGCCACAAGGACCATGCCTCATGTCCCCGGCCTCATCGAGCGATGGAGGGTTGCATCGCTCCTCGTCGCGCCGCGCGGGGGGCAGTATGCAGCATGTGTGTATGTACATGTAACGGGCTGCGTATGTATGCACACAGGAGTTGCGTTGCTTCGTCCTTTGGCCCGCATGTCGACGAGGGCCGCCGCTTCTGCTGCCCCAGCTGCGCATGGGAGGAGAGGGTGGCGTGAGAGAGACTTTGTCCCTCGTCCGTCCGGCGTCTTTCACCACTGTGGGTGCCGTCGCTGCCCGGCCACCGCCGCTCTCTCGTCTTTGCCTCTCCTGACATCTCTCTTTTTGTCTCCCGTTACATGAGCATGGTGAACGCCCCGAGCCGTGGCTGTGAGCGTCGGTGCGACTGTCCACCGGGGAGATCCAACCATGGCTCCAAGGGACGGGGGGAAACGAGGTGCAAGCAGGCTGCCGTACCACGCAGGGCCCTGCCTTGCTGAAATCGCACAAGCACGGCTCCCGCTTTCCTCCACCGAGCCCTAGATTGGGACGTGTCGCAGTGGGAATCCAGTGCAAGGCGACAAAGGCTGGGTACACAGTCGCTTGGTGGCCATCGGCAGATGCCGCTCCATCCCCCACACGTTCCATCGTCGTCGGCTTTCCCCAAGCCTGTAGTTCGGAGCCTCGGGGTGCTCGAGGGAAGGGGGTAGGTAGCAGCCCAGTGCCCAGCCAGCGTTACAACGCGTAGCTGTGCTAAGATGCTCCCGCCGCTCTCGGCCGCGGCCTTGTCAAAGGCGGCCGAGAGGGCGATGCTACGTCGCGACTCCATCGGTGTGTGTGTGCTTTTCCTGTCAGTTGGTCGGGTAGTGAGGTACGACGAGGGTAAGATGTGTGTCACTGTGTCTGCCGCTTGGTCCTCTGCCCATATGCGCCAAGATAGAGATATTGTACATGCCATGCACAGGCACCTTGCTGGCAGGGTTGCCCGGAGAAATGGTAGCGAGAACGGACGAGGGAAGAGGGTAAGGGTCTGGAGAATAGACCCAAACAAGTACAAATGAGTCGAGGGGGGGATGGCTCGTGAGCGAGACGACTTGTAGTCGCGGATTCACTCACAAAACAGACGCCCGTGCTCGCGTGTCTGCCGCCGCTCTCGCTCGATACGAACATGTGCGCTCACACCGCTGATGGCCCAAGACGGCCCCTGGCCACAGCATCCGGTGCCTGTGGCTGACCGTCGTCGTCGTCTAGAGCTGGCATCTTGGCCATTGGCTAAAAGGGCTCCCGCTCCCACTCCCGCTCCTGCTGGGCTGGTGGATGGGATCGTCTTGACGTG
This sequence comes from Ophiocordyceps robertsii, assembly GCA_027405785.1. NCBI lineage: Eukaryota > Fungi > Ascomycota > Sordariomycetes > Hypocreales > Ophiocordycipitaceae > Ophiocordyceps > Ophiocordyceps robertsii. The sequence goes on along the minus strand of JAPEBW010001092.1, from coordinate 661 downwards.
CCTCTCGGGCGCCGTCTCAAAATCACATTGATGAGCATACGGCAACCGTTGGCCGATCCGCCAAGGCTGGATCATCCAGTAGTCTCCCGTGGCGGCTGCCGAGCTTGGCTGGACATTATCCCGGCGTTGTGGCCGAAGACGCTCTCCTCCCCGACACTCCCGTGCCGCCGTCGTGCTCGGCTTGAATGCACGCAGGTTTGATGGCCAGTGGAAGGCTGGGCGAAGGACGGCAAACGGCTGGTGCGAAACGGATCACCGTTGGCGGGCGGCATGGAAACAGACATGGAGCCTTGGGTGCGAAACAAGCGCCTTGCCGGGACTGGATCGAGACACAAGATACAGTATGTTGTATGCAGCCTCGACACTGCCTCTTCTGGCGAGGCTTGTTGATGGTCGAATCGCCCAATCAGGGGACAGGGGAGGGTCGGAAGTCTTGTCGCATTAACCATCCCATAACGGGCCCGAACGACGACGGGGAGGGCGCAGGGCGAGCTGAAGTTGTCCGAGCCGGGTACAAGATGAAACAAGACGAAAACCTTGCCGGTTACGCATTGTCATTGCCCGCGCACGAACCGTGACTCGCGTGCGAATGAATGGCCGTTCGTTCTGCAAGCCTGCAAGCTCGCAAATGCGGGGCACGACTCTGGCCACGGACGAGAGC